>WSZQ02080926.1:5355-55767 GCA_019419845.2 Weissflogia rhopalogaster
TCCTATAATTAACTATTTCTGATGAAACGAACCTCTCGCTTCGGCTGGTCTCAGAAAAGCAGAGGGAGTGGTATAATTGATGTTTGTAAATGATCATTATGAATTTGTAAACAAACACCTGGTACGCATTTGCAGAGGTACGCAGGGAGAGAGCTTCGTACCTCTATGAAAATCTGAAACCATGTGCCATTATAGCCCCTCAATGTTAAATAGCGATTAATAAAACCTCGGAGAGTGTACTAAGTGCAGGAAAATATCATTAATCCCCAAAATATCTGCTATTTTATAAGTTTAAAACTCAGTTATATACTTTAAGATGTTTTTCTTATTCATTAAAACTCATTTTTGATGTTCAACATTGAAAGCATACATTTGCGAGTATAAACGTTTAATTGATTTACATGTAAGTATGTAAATCAATTAAATATATAAGTATATTAAATCTCCAGAAGATATAATATAATCAACAATAAACAAACATTCAGAGAAGTTTGGTATTTTTTAAACAAAGATCTATAAAATCTAGTTTTATGTACGTAACCCTCATATTATGTATAATCCAAAATGCAAACAATTTGAATAGACCCTCGATAAATCAGGGGAGGACATGTGACAAACGACAAGCGCAAAAGAAAACAAAACAGAATCGAATCGTTCGTCTGTTTAGTGACTTCAAACGCAAGTGGGAGTTTGGAGAGACAGAGTCGAGTGGTTTAATACGCTTCAATCGACAAATGTGTATCATTGAGAGGTAAATAAAGCAACCCTCACACGAATACACTTCACTCTCCCTTTCAGTTATTGAAATAACCAATCCTTTTTCGACTCATCAGAACTTGATTAGAATGTGATTACAACTCAATTTCAGAGATTAAAACGGTTCATATTATATGCTGTGCATCACTGAGGTTTTGTTGTTGGAGTTATAACCTCGACCTCAGCAACATAACCTCAGCACCGATGTGTCCAGGGAAATTCCAACAATTAGGATGTTAATAATTTGCGTGCTGCTGATGCGCGTATCTCAGCGCAAGCGTTCGGAAATCGAGTATTATCCCTTTATGTGGTTGGATATCCAACGAATCGAAAACATAACCTCATATTTCATATTTGCCCATTTCTGGGTGGTGGTGCGGTGATGGTTGCGTAATAATGCATGATCAATGCGTATGCACATTTGTTTCACTTCGTGAGGGTGTTAGGCGGAGGAGGTGGCTGCGGCGGGGCATCCCCGATATAAATGAGGTGCTCGTTTGTAATCGAACGTCGACGGCGGCGGTGGCGGCAACATCGACAATATTCCGAGCGTGTTTGTCGGATATCGGTGTTGGTGTTTTGGGGGCTGGTGTGCGGGTGAATGAATATAGTTATGGCCCGTTCAGCAGCGACTGTAGGGAGGGGGCGGCATGTGTCCGGCACTCAAGTTGATTAGAAAAGGGAAGCGGCGGCGGTAAGCGCCCAGCAAATGGATGAAACGCGCCAGCGCCACGGGGGCGCAGCTCTCTGGTACAACCGCCGCGCTGCTAACCAAACCAACCGCCCCCAGTTCGTCGACGCGTTTCTTTCGCTAGTCGCATGGTAGAGCACACGCATGCAGAGAGACCGAATGAATGCAAAGGGAATGTTGTAACATTCTCTATGTAGGCAGGAGGAGCGAACAAGAACGCGACTTGAATCGAAACGTAATATTAGAAAATAGAGAATAAGGAACAATAAAGGAAATAAGAAGAATATCAACTGAATACAAGAAACAAGAATACACAAAAATGAGAATATCTTGATAGTATTAAATTCCTACTTCAATTTTAAAAAAGACAAGGTTATATTTATATCACTTGCATTTGCTAATTATATTGTATATATTTAAACCAAATATTTATAGTTATTTTTAACGTGTACTCTAGGTTACCACATTTTAAGTAGAATGAACATTGACTAATTTTATTGTAGAAAATCGTTAACTTGTAAGTTTCTCTGACATACATTATTTACAAAATAAGTTGCAGGTTTCCATTCATTGTGCGACTCTCGACTCTCTACGATATAGATGATACCAGATTGCGCCTGTGCTTTCTTTTCGCTTTGAAGCATAATGTATAAATTTTATCGATTCAATTTCTGATTCAGGGATTTTTGTAGTCAAGAATTTGTTGAGCAATAGGAAGAAGATATTTAAGTAATACCGGTTAATTTACATTCCATATCCTAAAGGTTCCATATATGACAGGTTTCTCAGCATTTCAAAAGTTGTAAAGACTAGTCTCCAGTCTTTGTATGTTGAACATCTATGATAATTTAAAAACCATTAACGGGCTCTAAACAATATACAGTGATATAATTACATTCAAAGTGGGAGTTAATGATAATATGACTAATCCATGCGTATGTCCGTAAACAATACACAGAAAAGTTGGTATAAAAGTTACCTAACTTTTAAGTATTGCACTATAAAAGTTATATGATCATATCACATCATATGAATATTGTAAATGGATGATCTAAACTCTACCTTAATAATAATAATAATAATATATTTGCTCATAATTTACTATTTTCCTGAAACAAAATAGCATTAAACGATCATAACAAACGTAAATAGATATTTCAATTTTATACAATATTTCAATTATATTTAAAACATTTCCTGAAGTAATTTTACAAAAATTTCATTCCTGCCCTAACCAATACTAGTATGTGATCCAACCCTACGCGATTTTCTTGTTCTTCATTTGTTCCTAAGCAGATCATACTCTCCACATATATGGGAACAGATCTGATTCCACCATATACAACAGGGATCTGACTAAGATGTATAATCCCCAAAGATGTACGCGCACAATGAGTAATAATCATAGGTGGTGCTGTGGCACGGCACAACGTGCCTCTGCAAAAGGCTGGTCGGATTTGACGAAGAGGTTCGGCCACATGGCGGTCGCGTGCCGGCCATCCGGTGGAAGCCCTCCGCGAGCGCGTGGCGCGCCACGTGTATATCTCGTGCCAACGATCAGGACGCGTTGGCATCGAGGGCTCTGACGTTCTAGTCGCTTCTTCACCACGTCCATGTACACGCACCCGACACGCATTTGCAAGCCGCGAACCCATCTGCTGTTAATCAGAAATAATAACAGCCTTTGGCTTTTTGCTCCCTTTTTTCGTCTCCTCGAAGCACTAGTAAAACATTTTGCGTTGTGCGCCTTTTTGCAGGGCGTGTCGCACACGTAGGAGTGCGCATTAATCATCAAGATCAAATATCGGAAAGTTATTAAATCTATGAAATGTGGTATACAGCACTTAAAGTTAAAGTAAGCAAAGCTAACCTAACAAAAAGGTTTCTGATATAACTTAATGTAAGGATACACAATTTTAACCTAATGTATAATGTTCTGAGTTTATAATATATCATTTTATATGGATTAAACAGACATACCTTTAATATCTCAAGTTTCAAAAAATGAGGATTTAATAATTTCGTCTGGTATCCTGACAAAATGATATCATTGTGGGAAGGGCATCCTGATCAGACGATATAGCATATTTTAGATCACTTAAATTATGCTTCCTAATTTACGATTGAATATCCTATCCTATTAGACCTTAATCTTATTCTTTCAACGCAATACATATATCACTGCAAGAAGTACTACAACATTGCGAATCTATACTAACCAAAAAAAAATCTTAATCCCTTTCAAATAAACATTTGAAACAAAATAATATATAATCAAGAAGATTAAAATGGATTTGAGTAACCTTCGATTACGCGAATGATTAATGTTTGCATTTATCCTTAACAGGATAAGTCCATGACAATAAACTTAACCGTGAACAAAACGCGTGCAAATCACACAATGCCGCTTCTTGCATCGGAGTATTTCTCACATTATTTTCACGGCAAATCATCGCTCGCCTTCCCATTGATTATAACCACCGTAATTATTCAAGCAGGTGTAAAAAATCGCTGCCAATTATGCAAAACGTTCGCGCCGAGATTAAATCAATTAAATCGATAACGTATTTAATCATGCATTTTTCTACAACCGCAACAATCAGCCTACAATTATCACAAATAACATAATTTAAGCGCTCGTAACTTTCAAGGACTTTACATGACTTTCAATCGTTTTAGCCGATGAAATAATTATTTAATAACGAGCCAATTAGCGGCTGTATTTGAATTACCATGGTTTCTTTGAAAATTTTTCACCGACAATTGTAAGATGGAGGAATGGTATGGTAAGTAATTACATAATCTAGTATTGAATTGTGGAATAAATAATATCGACGAGTCCCTTCGTGAAATATTCATGGCGATTATCAATCATGTCGTCGCCTCGCAGCCAACAATTCATTCTTTGCACCCTTGCCACAGTTCCGCATCATGTCACATCGAGTTGCTTTTTGTCGCGATTGCGTTTGTATGTCAGGTTGTTGCATCGTTTTCACTGCATGTAATTACTCAATAAACTATTCTTCTGTTGTTGCATCATCGTGGTGTATGGTGTTTTTTTCGCTTTTTGGAGAGGGTTCTTTTACGCGTGGTACGGTTGAGTGCGTACACAGGGTGGCGTTTGTTTTCGAGTAGATTGTAAGCGAGGGCTGGTGCATTAAAGTTATTAGTTGCCGGACAATATGCTGCTATCAATAACAAATGCTTAATGCTTGATCGCGCATCGACGTGTTATGTAAAAAGCAACATAGTGAGTGGTTCATTTGGGTTACGTTGTACTTTTTTAGATTGTGTTACACTTGTTTGCGTATGTCGTCAAGTTGACAATGTTTTTATTTGGTC
Source organism: Weissflogia rhopalogaster (assembly GCA_019419845.2). Taxonomy (NCBI): domain Eukaryota; kingdom Metazoa; phylum Arthropoda; class Insecta; order Coleoptera; family Staphylinidae; genus Weissflogia; species Weissflogia rhopalogaster. Next base: position 10,145 of record WSZQ02080926.1, read on the forward strand.
ATGTTAAACATAACAGCAAATTATTTATAGAAATTGTATTAATATTACTATATCTTAATTAATACTACATAATACAGTAATATTGTAAAATATAAAATACTATCATTTGGCCCATCTGGCCCACCTGGGCAGACTAGTGGTAGCGTCCCGACTTACCACGTACAACACAACACAACTAAATAAATAAAAATTGTAAACACAAAAATTGATATATAAAAACACGGTGGAAAAACCTCAGAGTTGGTAGCCTATAAAATATATACATTATTTATTGCTGAATCCTATCGTAAATAAATTAAAATTTTCCCTAATTAAAAATTAAAGTTATAGATATTTTGAAATAAATTCCGAAAAGTAATTGCAATGACTCGATGAGAATGACATTGGAGTTTGATACATGCGAGAGGAGAGGAAACACAGTTTAGCGATACTTATTGTGCCCACTTAACCATTTAGCACCCCTACCGATAGCCGAACGGACGTAGTACAACCAGGATATGTGATGATGCTTTCCTGCGCCTTTGTAACGCATCCCTTCCTACATACGACCGCGACTGGTGCATCTCATGCACATCGCATCCCCTCGTCGTATATATTCCCCAGTTATTTTCGTCTCAATTTGATTCAATTGCCGTTTCGAACATTACCGCCTCGATCTGGAAACTAATCAAACTAAGGGATGCACCACTCATTCCAAACCAACTCGTATAGGGCCTACCCTAAACGAAACCTCATGCAACCTCGGCAGTTTTAAAAGAAACAGATTTTTACTACTCTTATAAGTACTTCCACGAATTAGTTATTAATGAGAATGGCAGCTTTTAGTTCAGGTTCAGGTGCGAACGGTTCAGGTGTCAAGCGCAGACATTTTCATAAACAGCATTAGCGAGGTTAAGAGAGCAGACGGCGTTTAGCTGATCGTAAAAATAGGTTAAACCGTGGTTGCCGTTCTTTAGTCACCTCGCGCCGGCTTGCCGAGGACGAACCGCAATGCGCATGAATAAATAATCAACCCTCGCATAAGTTTTGCACCGTTTTGCGAGGTTAAGTGTGGGGTGCATGTGCTTTGGCAGCGTGCGGAGGGTGCATGGGCTGGTAGTGGTTGTGCGCTTGTCGCTGGCCAGGTTTATGGTGGAAGTTTGGCGATAGGCTGTAAGTCATCGCTGCGATACCCTTAATCCGTCTGCACTCTGAAGCTCAACGCCGCGTCATCCCCTTGGTGTACAACCGGCAACCAGCAAGTACAAACATGGCGATGCGAGCTTGTGACAAAGATGCGAGGACGAATTTGCTAAATGGAATGGATTAGGTGCGGAGCACTACCAAAGCCTACCATTATGCACTGCCACCGTACATTTATCATTGTGATAGATGGTACCAAATTTGGTTGTGCTAACTTATATATACTTAAATATTCACTTATGTACAGTTATATTTTATTGCACTGGCTTTGTCTATGTATAGACAATACTATCTTATTCTTCATTAGGCTTCAGTTGAAATATGGATTAATATAAGGGGGCATGTATACATTAACAGTAAAGAGCAGATCATTTTTGTAATTTCTGACCCACACAAAAAAAAAACAAAAAAAATACAAAAATAGTATGCATTTATTTGCAAAAGTAATTAAGTTTTAATTTATTTTCAGAAATAGTTTTATTTTGGTTGCCCATACTTCCACACTTTGCGTAAAAAGTTGCATGAATGTCGTGTTAGGTAAAGTTCTGTTAAAATGTTTCTTCAAATACTTGTAATTTGCTAAATAGAAACGAATATAAATTTTCGATTAATATTTGTTTCTCTTTTGAAGAATGTTAGAAGGAAATTTGATAGAATTTTCGGTTTGGATGTAATCGTACATTTTAGAACATTGATGGTTTCTAGAGAGAGACTATTTATTTTCATTTAAGGGTTTTACAAAACCGTGTATTACTACTTAATGATGTTTCCTGCAGCTTGAGACATTTTCCGTTTCGTTTAAAGTCCTTTGGTTCAAAGTACTTTAAAATAGGTTTAAGGTATACTTGTGTTCTTTTCAAGAAGATTACATAATTATTCGCGAAAATAATGGAGTTTTATTATATTTTTCAACGATTATGATATATTGGTATCCAATCCTTTTTAAGTTAGTGAAAAATTGCATATACCTTATTTTAGATTAGATTCGATTAAAGTGTTTCTTGATTTATTATAATTTGCAAAAGAGAAACGAATAGTTGATGAAAGTATTGACAAAATAACGATCGTTTAAACTCAGCGTATCAAAATTTCGTCCTCATTATGCCCAAAAGCAAATATCGTATGACAAAGACAGATAATTATGTACACAATAACCATTCACAACTTGATGTTCATGGCTTCTGAGAGAAATGCGCTTGAAAATTTGGTGTTGAATAAATCAATGCAATCTTGAAATTCTGATTTCTAACTTTCATCAAATATTCTTAAAATAATTTACTTTGAAACAAGTAAACATATGGCAAACGATTTGTTGACCCTGCTAGATGGAAGTAGGTGAAATTTGATAGAGTTAGTCGTAGGTGTCTTAAAAGTTTAAAATAATTATTAATTCCATATTATTAAAATACTTCATTGATTTAGTACATCTTATGTCAAGTTATTTCCTTGATAAAATGTGAATTCTAACAATTTATCAGCTAAAACGTGATTTACAAAAATAGATTGAAATGCTAGATCCCAATTATGATAATCTCTATTTGTTTACTTTCTGTCTGTCTATGCAAAATCGGAATTTAAAATGCACATGCCAATGAAAAATGCACATACCAATAAAAAATGTACATCCAATAAAATCACCTCCCGCTCGATATATTAGCGATAAAATATTCATACTTCCAGGAAAGCGGTGGCTCCGTCAGCACCGCATGTATTATGAGCAAAGTGGATGATATTCACTTTGACCGATCGGTGGGGGCCGTGGCGGCAATAAAAATAATTGCGGATTATTATGCGACACAAACATTGCTCGCCCCAAATGGTGGCGAATCGTCGCGACGATGGTGACGCGCGATAAAAAGGTTTAGCGAAATTGATCCGCATGTTCCACGCATGCATATCCGGCATTCAATGTGCAGTGATCCTCGGCGAGGGTGCTAATGCTCAAATGGCATAGAAAAACTCACCATCTGTTGACAATCGGACGCATTTAGTCAAATGTCTCCGCGTCGAAGGACTTTTTGGCGAACGCGTGCATGTGGAAAATCGGCTCATCGGCTTTCTCGACTGCTTTCTAACTGATTAAAACGATAACAAATGCTACTACTTTCTTTCAATGATCATTGTTTATTCGAGAGGTTGATAAAATGAGGTTCATTGTCGTTAAAATTGTATTTAATAGTTCAATGTATTTTCGGTCACTTAAAATTGTATATTATTACAGTTGTTTGAAACTTTTTCATCAAGTAGAGACATACAAATGAAGATTTGAAAAAATCACTTTTTTTTTCTTCCTTAATATGATTTTATTTTCAAGAAGGTGGCAATACTGGCAAATGTCAGATTAACAGTCAAGAAGGGCAGCGATGTTCAAGAAGTTATCTACTTTCATTTCTTTACATAAAAAGTTTCAAAATTTGCTATTACTTTTAATATGCACGTTGCAAATGTGTGACGGCCCCCTTAGGTGTGTATTCAACATTTAACTCCACATCCTCGTCGCTCTCGCAAAGCGACTCAGGGGGCCATCACACTGACGTCTTTGGTTTCGTGCTTCTATGCCTATCCTTATCTGACACTTAAAAGGAGAAGAAGCAACTCGAAGAAAAAACCTATCTCCCTTTAATACACGAGTCAAACAAAGGAAACCACGAAGCGAAGCGATCGACACCGGCAATCCGATGGACGCCGGAGTCTGCACAAAGTTTAAACCATCTGATATTCCCTACTTACTGAACATCTGAGTTCCTTACTTCTCCAACCATGAGTAATTAGCATTTTGTACTAAAAATCCAATACCGGAACTTTCGATTATATTAAAACAATTTTCATTGAAGTTAACAATTGACAATATTTATTTCCTTTAAAATTTTCATTAACCTACAGATTCAAATGTATAAATAATATTAGTTTCGACTGACGGACCTAAATATCTTTCTTTCTTTATATGGAAGCTCCTGTATTATATAAAAACTTCTACTCATGGTTTATATATTGGATGGGTGAATTAATGTATAGTTACAAATAAATTGACAATATATTGAACAAGAACTATCCAAACATTAATCATAACAAAATATCAACTAACAAACAAAAATTCATTACGTGAGTAAACAGTGTAGTGTACTTCGATATGGTATGATCACTCAACTTGATAAGAACAAAGACACTCTCAAGACTGTGTACGCTAAATAATGTATGACTTTATACACATTATCGAAGAATATGATCGATCGTACAACATACGACATAAATTAATATACAGAGAACAGCAGACGCGACTGACGCCGTCGCCGCGCTGATGCGACCGTGTATCTCTTTGTTACAGTTTTCCTTCATTATTCTAGCGAGCGCCATTTTGCGACTGCCATGCGCCTCTATTCTCATTCTTGTGACGCTCCTCCGCCGCCGACAAGCGCACAAAGAAAAAGCTAATGTAACGGAATATAAAGCGCAAACGCACATAAAACTTGCGAGTGATACAAAATGAAAGCCGGCGAGCCCGCACGAGAATGAGAGTGGATGCAAACAGGAAAAATGAATAAAAACGGAAAAAAGCAGAGTTGTGAGAAGCAGCGTCGCAAGGCGGCATCGGAAAAACCGAAGGCACAGTCGGGCAAAGAAAAATAAGAAAAAGGGAAGCTATAAAAGACTTCATTTCGTTCTACCCCTCTTTTTGGCAATAACCTTACGAAATACACCGAGTGTATACAAAGTTTCCTAACTTTTCTATTTATGTCAGTGACTACACTAACTTTTCTGAGGACATTCAGTATGTTGTGTAAACCTGTCATCGTACGTTGTACTGAATGTACTCCAATGTTGTATGAGAAATTGTGAGCTTATATTAATGCGGTGGCTGTAGAAAGGCGTGGGTGGAGCGTTCGAGCACCCCTTCGACTCATCCCCGCCACCACCGTCACCAACGGCGACCAATGAAAGTCCGCGGTTGGAAAAACGGAGGGATGCGAAGGCGCCGGGTGGGTGGCGTATGCACGAAGAGCAAATTCAATACATTCAAATAATATTCATTTAAATAAACACATTTTTTGAAAAAGTTCAAACAATCGAAACTTGCAAATAATAGATAAAGTATATTTTCAATCAAAAGTTGTCCCATTGTTACATCTTTATTCAGAACAAAATTATACGAGTTTAAAGTTACCTTGACTTGGCAAGCAGGTTATGTCACAGGATAACAAAGGCAAAATAGGGCTCGGCTTGTTGTAGGCGTGGGGGATGCGCGCATGTAGGGTCGGCACCGGCTCGACTCTCCCTTATCCAAAATCCGAGTTAGTTATTGTCGCGTTTCGACGGCGAACGCATCTCCGAACCACCAGCAGTGCGTGACATAGTGCAATAAACAAATCAAAGCATGATAAATCACGATCGCACAGAGAATCAACAACTCGACATTGAAATGATGCGTGTGCCACCTATTTCTCTAGAGGATTTTCCTGAATATTTACTTTGTACGTATTTATATAATCAGAAACGTAACAAAGAAATAAAAAAACACTGTAGTATTATGTTTTGAATATTTAAAAATTCGGATATCTGTGGAACTACCACAAAATGAAGTCTCTAGTTCATTGTGTTGTAAATCTATTGTGATTGCCTGTTGTGGTTTGTAAATAAACTGAAAGGAGCTGTCTTCTTGGATCTGTTCCAGCAACCATACCGAAATGCGGCGGCTGTCATGAGATGATTCTGGATAGATTTATTCTGAAAGTCGCCGACCGGACGTGGCATGCCAAATGCTTGCAGTGCAGCGATTGTCGCGTGCAGCTTACTGATAAATGTTTCGCACGAAACGGCCAGCTTTTCTGCAAAGATGACTTCTACAAGTAAGTATTCAACTTCGTTTCTATTTATATTTTCGCAAATTTTCCTCTATTAATCGTAGCTATCCAACGGTTCAATAATTTGTTTAAAGTTAACCTTGAACTAATTATATTGTACTTAAACCAAGCCCATATTTACCTTCCTATTGCATCACCATTTAGTATAGTATTGATCAGATATTTTGTTAGTTGGATGTTGGTATATTTATTATTTTGACTTTTTAAATATTAATTGATAAATTGAATATATGTATGGAAAAAGTCTTGATAAGGTGTAACAATGCCGCTTGTTTATGTCTGCGTGCTGTGGGTGCAGACGATTCGGCACCAAATGTGCCGGATGCGATTTGGGCATCCCGCCGACCCAGGTCGTCCGTCGCGCCCAGGATAACGTCTACCACCTGCAGTGCTTCGCCTGTGCGATGTGTGCCCGCCAGCTGAACACCGGCGACGAGTACTATCTCATGGAGGACCGAAAGCTGGTCTGCAAGCCGGACTACGAAGCTGCGAAAAGTAAGGGTGAGTCCAATATTGGCCCCTCCGGCTGATCTTCTAATCTTCGTTTTCTGCTCCTTAGCTGCTGAGTGTCTGGATGGCGACCAGCCGAACAAACGACCAAGGACAACGATCACCGCCAAACAGTTGGAGACGCTAAAGACGGCTTACAATAACAGTCCGAAGCCAGCGCGGCATGTGCGAGAGCAACTCAGTCAAGATACCGGGCTCGATATGCGGGTTGTCCAAGTATGGTTCCAAAATCGTAGAGCGAAAGAAAAACGACTTAAGAAAGACGCTGGACGTACAAGATGGAGTCAATACTTTAGATCTATGAAAGGAGGTAGTTCGCCAAGACATGATAAACTACTTGATAAAGATGATATGAAAGTAGACCTAGATAGTTTCAGTCATCATGGTATGTTGTTGAATAATCTTAGATACTATGAAGTGCTTACATTGTGCGTTTTTTCAGATTTAAGCGATGACAGTTATGGCACAGTCGTCAATATGGGAATGGAAAATGACTCAAGTCCACACAGTGCGCGAGGTCCCTCGTTCCTGCATGGAGCTGGATCGCCTTCATACCTTCCGGGTCATACGCCACCACATGGACATGAACACTTTCCATACCCAGACCAACTTTCCGTCTATGCTTCAATAGGTATAATTCTGGTTCTTATTTGTTGAAATAAAATTTAATTATTAAATGGTGTATAGGACAAGGACATGGACCTCCAGGCATGCCCGGTATGCCCCATGGACTACCCCCAGGTGCAGACACAGACGTAAGCAACGATAGCAGTCCACGAAACTACCCAGACTTTCCTCCGAGTCCCGACTCTTGGTTAGGGGAACCTTCCAGTGCCCACTACTGACATTCTTATAGACGAACCCCTATAATTACCGTAAACTACAATGGCATCTATCAAATGGTAGTCTCTGTTACTGTAAAAACAAACAAAAGTCACAACGCGCATTTCTATAGTTATCTTTATTCATTATGTACAATTTTGCGCCAATTGTCACTCTTGATTTCTAGAGACAATTCCCACCACACATACAAAGATGAAAGGGTCGAATTTATGTACAAATGTTTGTCTTACTTCTACTATATGATTACATTACTGATGCACTTATTGACACATGATAAACCCAATTGACTGTTGATTAATTGATATAATTACGAACGTGTTTAATACGAGACACACGCTGAGACAACAAGTGACAACTAACTAAAATGTGAGAAGATACCTAAAACTGTGTGTATAGTTATTATTTATTATTGTTCTAGTCACTCGAGTTACTAACTACAAACACGAAAGCAAGGATAGGATTTGACTAAAGTCAAATTTCCATAGACCCTCATAAACATTGTAAAAATAGTATAAATTGTCAACTGGGGGAGAAAGAAACCATAACAATATGTGTCTCTGTTTAATTAATATTCTAGTCGTCGAGTACTGTTTTTGATTTTAATAAATTAACTAATAATTGAAGAATATTACAATTCTGTGGTGGTTACACCCCAATATTGCTGCATCCTATCCAAGTCCAAACTATCAGCCAAACCCCGTTCCTGCATAACCGCAAAATCATATTCAAGATTATAGGGCATGAGACGTTGTAAGCTTCCGAAATAAGCAGCATGTGGACCACCTATAAGCTTCTTGTCTGCTGATAGTCGGTTTCCGTTTATATTAGTACGGTTTGTAATCGGATTGAAAGATCTGGCACTTCCAAATTGCCGAGAGAGAAAAGACCCAGTACCAGTAGAGTTACTACTAGTAGAATTTTCTTGAGACAGATGTGGGCTACTCCTAGACAGAGTCGAGTTTTTCAGAGTGAACGGGGACTTTCCACGACTTCCTCTATTTATTGTATTTAGTTCTTTATCGAATAAAAGTTGTGTGTTTTGTTCCAACATATATTCCCAACATTTAAACTGTTCCTCGGATAAAGCAGAATCTGACTCCTCATTTCGAGACTTTTGGTCTTCGTCAATCCGTGTTCGGGCTCTTACAGCACGTGCAACACCTCGATAACTTCTCCTCTCAGGAGAGATTTTTACTTCAGCGGTCTCAAAATGGGGTGTTACTGAACGCAAAGATCGATTTTCTACATGTTGACGATTTAATTGATTTACAAACATTTTTGCAGGGGCATGTGCAGTATGACAGTCTGAACAAGCATGTTCAGACTGACCACTTGGTGAGGATCTATCGTCATGATTCAAAGGCATTAATAATTTCTCACACGTTACACACTCGTTATTCAAGGCTTCACAACAACATCCAGGTTGGCAACCATCTTGATACTTATTCTTTCGAATAGTCTGACGAAGTTCCTTCATAAGAAGATCTACATCGGATCCAATAAGATTAAACTTGACAACGATGACGCTAAGGTTTTCCTCTGCACCATAACTCTGTGCTAGATCTTGTAGTCTTTTCGCTGCGAGTATTACATTCCTCTGAAGACTAACTTCCTTGATTGCAATGTCTGGAGACATAACATCCCAAAGGTTTTTATTAGCTATAATCATATATTCATCTTGTTCGTCCAAATATATTTCTGTCACATCCGGATCGGGTACCATTAATTGTAGCTGCGGATTGGTTCTTATTGTCTTTCTCTGTTTGGTGGGGAGCAATCGAATTGGACCAGCAGATCTACCGAGAACCAGTCGAGCGTCTCCTACACTAGCGATCCTCATAGCAAACTTTTTAACACCCCCGCAAAATGAATATTCTGCATTTACTTGTGACTTTAGTATGTGGACTATAATCGCATTCATTCCATGCTTCTGGCCTTTATCTTTCAACTCTCTGTGTGCTGATAACATTGTGTATTTCATATAATCAGCGGAGGTTTCCTTCACCGTACGTTCCTCCAGGAGTATTCTGGGTACTACTTTATCTACACTGACAGGCATGTCAGAATTATTTTCCCCATCAAACAATCCGAACAATCCTTCCGTATTGCAAAAATTGGGTAGTCGAATTTGAGAAACATATAGTTTTTGTTTGTTTCCCGAAGTTTCGGAGAACCCCACAGACCAGCATGTCTCTGCGAGATCATTCTCACAAAAGGGTGATGGACTTATCGGTAAGGAAGTTCGATTTTTCCCGGATACATCCACCAATGACATCGGCCTCTGCGTTCTGTATGTATGAAACTGTTGAGAATCAACGTGAAGTTTCATATTACAAGATAAGTCCAGAAACTTCAAATGTGGAGGTACTAGTGAAGTTAAGTCAATCCGATCAAGTTGATTATGAGCTAGGTCCAGAACTCTCAATGCAAATAATTGGGATAATTGCGGAATATTTTGAAGTAAGTTTGAATGTACCCTCAACACACTTAAATGTCTTAACCGCCCAATATTTTCAGGGAGTCTAAGCAATTTATTCCCAGAGAAAACCAATTCTTCAATTTCCGACCAATATTGTGGGCAACTTTCTGGGATCGACGTAAAATTATTGTAAGCTGCATGCAAGCTTTTTAAATTCCTCAGGTATCTTACAAGTTTCTCCAGGCTCTTATCAGAGAGACAGTTCGCAGTCAAGAAAAGTTTTTCCAAATGAAGATCATCATCCGGTTGGGGAAGATCACAAAGGCGGTTGTTGGACAGATTCAATACCTTAATACTGGGAATATATTTGAAGAAATTCTCTGGTAAAATAGATAAGCTATTGTTCTGGAGGAACATCTCCTGAATGGGCAGACGTCTCTGAATATTAGGTAGACTTTCTAATTGATTGTAGGCCAATTGGACGGTATGCAGAAAGGGCATTTCGTTGCAGAATATATGATCAGGAAGATGGCGCATGTGGTTGTTGCTGGCAAATAAAGACCGTAAGTCTGTACAACTACACATCCATTCCGGGAGACTTTCTAGTTCATTATAAGAAATATCAAAGTGTTTCAATTGTTCCGGGGGATAATTGACTGCAATTTGTTTAATACCTGGACACAAAAATTAGTTCTACATTTAAGAAATGATTGTAATATGCACAAACTTACGGTTGTTTCCAGCTATAATTGAAGTCAAATTCTTCCCATATAAGGTAAGTTCAACCAAATTGTTTCTAGAGCACTGAAGAATTTCAAGATGTTCCACAGCAGTGAGGTCCAGAATTTCAATACTATTCTCGCTGACATCTAATTCTGTCAAACTCTGTACAAAATGTGGTAATATTAGATTATATAGAAGGTGAAATGGCCAAGTATGAGTCAAACTAAAAGGTTTGTTAACTTTAATCAGCCAAGCGTAGGATTTAATATTGTGAGTTTGTGTTATGACGTTGTTTACGGCAATGTGTCGTGATTACACTCTTCTACCAACAGAAAACACACGTAATGTTTGGTAATAATGTTCTACACACAAAGCAAGAATTGTTTCAAGTAAGGTAGAAATGAGCTTGAAAATGAAATAGAAATCAACGTAGAACCTGGAGATATTTACTTACTCCGTAATTTCCTAAGATTATATTTCCTTTGAGTCGGTTTGCCCGTAAATTCAAATTTGTTAGAATGTTGGTCTTACAGGAGTTTTCTGGCTTTATTTCATTGTCCTGAGAAAGAAACAACACAAATTCAGAGTCTCAGAGAAAGTTGATAAGCGAAGGTTTGATTACATACAGTTGGTGATAGGACCAGCGAACGCATCTCGTATTTATCCGGAGGCAGTGCCAACCGATTGTGCCCAATCTTGAGGACTTTGAGTCTACGTAAATCCCATAGGGTTGACGGTAGGACACTTATTGCATTCTGGTCCAGGACCAATTCACGTAAACTGCAAGATTATAGAATCAGATCACTATGGGCTTCTTCCGTTTATGTCTGCTGAAGCTTAGTTAGAACATGGAAAGAAATGAGTAACGTCTTCAAAGCCAGCGCGGGTGCAACTACGTCGGTGCGTGCCACGAGCGCCTCTTCGGCGCTATTCGCAGAAAATGAAAGTTGGCGCTTGTGTGTATTCCGCGAATGCACGGAGGATGCACAAACGGGACACATCCAAGGACGATGATTTGCACTATGAATTGAACTTCTTTTGATCAGTGTGTTTGTTTGATAAAACGACAAGACGACGCGCAACGGGATGTCACAATGTCATTATCCACCGCAACTATCAACTGCAACTATCAATTTGTGTTAGCAACTCATTAACTTATTAACCGGGCCGAATGTGACTATAAACGGAGATCAACAATATGCAGTTGTTGATTGGCGATTGATGTAACGCATTTTGCAATGTACAGAGTCGATGAACGCGCGTGTCTGAAGCTTCCAAGCTGGAAGTAGCAATCCGTGATCGACTCCCTCAAGCGAGACTGAAGTCTTAAAAGGCTTAAAAGTGGGATCATTATCCACATCTTACTATATATTTTTTTTAATATTGATAATTTTTTAAACTATCATTACTTACAATTGGTCTGCTTCTTGATATTTCTAGGTACTAGTTGTTAAACAAATTTAGGATATATACTGTGCTTTATACAATAATTGTTGTTTTTACTTAAGACGATTTTTCTTAACGCCTTGTACACGCTATTTTTTCTTCGGTGCGATATTGCTTCACATGCAGCACGAGTACGAGTAATATATGCGTTGCGGACGGTTAAGAGCCCGTGAAAGAAACAACGGAAGTTCGCATTCGCCCATTCGTTCAGCGCTTAGTGTTTCGCGTCTGCGCATTGTCCGCCGCTACAGACAGGAAAGCACAATTCCTATGTTAAAGATTTTAAAATCTTTTAAGATACACATTCTATTTTAATCAGGAGAACAAAAAAAATAACGTTTTCAAAACAACAAGTAGAATTTTGCTCTCTCTCTCTCTCTGCTGAAATCGAAATTGACATTGTTCCATTTTTTGTTCAATGAATATCTGTTTTTTTTTTCGGATTTCCTTCATTAAATCATTTTTTAGATATACATATAGATATATTTAGTTATAAAGACATGGATATAAGCATAAAGCATAGATAAAGGTATACTTAAATATATGCCTTAAACGTTAAGTGTCTTCAAATGATACAATCTAAACGCGTAGTTATTTTAAGAATAAGATATTTTTCTCCGACGTTCCTTCGACTTTCCGATGCCTCCAGTTTTCGATTAATTATACATAGTTGCGCGCAATATCGGCGATGCGGAACGCCTCAGCTGGGCGCACAGATTGCAATGAAAAGAAGCACTACAATAGGCAGAGGAGGAAAGGCCCGAACACTTTCCAGTTTAATCAAAGAATGAATGAATGATGAACACGAAACACAAAACCAAGCCGAGAGGCGGCAGTTGGCCGCCTGCGCCCAACCACCGGGCGAATTGAATGGCGCAGAAGACACGCAACGACGCACTTTTTAAATAATGCAATGCGCAAATTGCGCTCCACTCTCTCGTCTCTAGATCTACAACAGTTCCATAAGTCGAATTTCCAACCATACAAAGCAAATCAGAGTTCAATCTTAACTACTTTAGATTTCTACGTTTTTTTTTTTCATATTTTGTTAAGAGCAATAGCAGACTTAAAAAGATTAAATACAAGTTAATCATTTCATGCTAATGTCTGGAGAAAGTGTTTAAACCATTTATAACAATTTATAGCACTTATACAATCCGGATTTCTACTTTTTATTTATTGGTAATTTAAGTTGGAATTAATACGCTAATTACCTTGTCAAACCACATTGATATAATTTCCACTTAAGTGCCTCAAGCGTTACATCATGTTTCGGTGCTAATAATTTCACTTTGTATGGTGCGATTGATTAAGTGAAAGTAATTATGCATACTTACTTAGTCAATCTGCTGATTTCCGGTGGTATTGTGTGCAGATTATTGTCGGCTAAATCGAGCATCATTAACGAAGACAATTTAAGAATACTAGCTGGTATTGAGTGTAATTCATTGGAGCGTGCCGTGATAATTTGGAGATCTTGAAGACTCTGAATAGATTGTTCGGGAAGAATTATGTCCTCGACGTAGCAAATTGGCTTATTGGTATTATTAGATAAATCGGAATCTACCAAATTACTAGCGTACGGTATAGCACCACTTGTTTTAACATTGGCTCTACAGATTCCATTGAGGTTCAAACATTTATGATGTTTCTCTTCAACCTGCACATGTTCGTTAGAGACAAACGTATCCGTCTGGAAGAGAGTGAAACACTTTTTATCTGGCTCTTTGAAAGGTTGTGCAAATTGAGAGATGAAGATTTTTGTTGAATTTACTTTTCCTTGGTTTCTTTGATCAGGAGGAGCCTCGTCTTCAGTTTCGTCTATACTGTAAGCTTCTAAAGAATCCAACTCTATCGCTTCATCACCACCGGTCCCGGTATCTTCACTATAGAGATCTATATGGTCTAACTCGTCCTCATCATCTTCATGAACTTGCATCAGAGTTGTGGTGACAGATGCCCTCTGACGGAGATTCATCATTCTTGCAGGTTTCTTAGGTGCACAGGTTGCTAATATAAGTGCGGCACACATTTTACTAGTTCCACTGTAATTGTTAGTACACAAGTTAATCCATTGTTCCTGGAATTCTTTGATCGAAGTGAAGTATTTGCAAAGATTTAGGAGGTAAATATTTTCAAGAGCTTGTAAGAATTTCGAAGATCACTGATGTTTACAGATAGAGTGTTGGAATGATGACTGCGGAGTCATTGTGACTGGAATACCACCTCAGCGGGTTTTTGGTGACGCCAGGCATGACAATAGCAACGCCTGGTTTCATCCGACTTGCTGCTCACGTCCCTGCACGCGCGCGGTGACACTTCGGTCTTCGTCTTCTACTTCTTCACAATCAGATGCACAGAGAAACACTACTGGTCTCTACCCGCAGGATTATTCCACACAGTGCGTATCTGCGCGCATTACACGTAGATAACACGCGTGCATACAGCTGAAACTGTTATTTTCTATTGGAAATTGCAACTGTTCTGCTTCAAGTACCAGTATAATGATGCGTCGTAGTTGTAAAGATCTGGAATGCAGTACACAATCCTTGGTACTAGTTCGTGCTGGTACCATACAATATTAATCAAATGAAATGCAATTAGAATGCGGAACTGCACACATAATTGCAATTGCAATAAGTGAAAACACTGCAGAAAGTTTCCTCGTGTCTTTTATGAAACCTATTTTACTTGAACATAATTAACTTAAATTCATGATTTTTAAGTTACTGTTATATATTTATGTCGTAAAACAAACCAAGAATAATCAGAGTACCACTGGAAAAGAATTCAGTAAAACTGGTCTGAATTACAAACGTTTTTCTGATATTTCACGCTACACTAAAAAAGATTACGACCTGTATCATGTCAACGGTAAATATGTCTCATCAAATTACAGTTAATGCTATAAGACTTATCTCAAGGTAATTCAATCTTAATTATTGTGTTAATCATGGATTCTTCCACGACATGTACATGTTGCTCTGCAATTATTGAAGCGTTCCCTACCACTCGTTGTACTTCGGGTGTTACATAGCCAAGAAGCAAAACGTTTCTTTAATTGTCGACAGTTTGACCATTGATCTGCTACGTAACAGGAATTGGTACAGAATTTATTCTTATAGCAGTTTTCTTGACATCCTTTACATGCTGCACCTTTGACATAAGGTCTGGCAAGTCGTTTTGGTCTGTTGCCTCTATAAAAACTTGAATTAACCCAAATTTATAGTTATACCTTCGAATTTTACATGGGACAATAATTGCACACGTAGGTAAAATATGTTCGCATGGGTTTGTTACCAAAACGATGGCACTCGTTGAAGGCACAGCCGACCAGATGCGATGCAGCCCAAACTAATTGCGTATAGTGACCAACTAGTTTCAATTCATTCCCCTGTTTGCCATAATTGAAGTCATTCTTTTCTAAATACCAAGTTTCGATTGCAAATCTCCTTCAACACACACATTGGAACTTAATGCAATTTCAATAAATTGATTACATTACCATGGCACTTTTTGTGTAGCAATGAAAATATTTTGACCACATGGACCGAACCCATCGACTGTGCGACCTGTAGCATTATCATGGGTAAGAACCATACATTCCTTGGCCCATTGAAGAGCTTTTTTAGCAGCTGCCTTATCCCACTTCTAAAAATCCCCCCAAATAATTATAAAAAACTCACGAAAACATTTCACAAGAATTCACCATCATTAACATGTTTGCAGCCGGAGGTTGAACCTTACTACGATACATATTATGCCACATCGTAATCATTTTGCGCGTTTGTGGATTCCTATGAGACAATTTTTCATAGGAAAGTTGTTGTCCCATTATCTTCGGCCCTAAAACAAAAAAGTCATCCGTTACCCATAAATGTTCAAATAAATAGCTCACGTCTATCAGTCCGCCATGTTTTATTTCTTGAAGCTATACAACCAGTTAAACAGAAAATACAAATTAATATAATCGCCTGAAACGTCGACATTTCGACACAACGTTTTCTCAGCAAGTGGCATTTGTTATTCTTAAATATTCCCAGCAAGATTGATTCAAGAGCAAATCACTTGAGTGAGATTTTTCGCACTAGTTCAATTATACTGTTTGCATATATAGTTTGCTTAATACTACGAACTATTAAAAGAACATGTGGAATGCTCATCATTTGATTAAATGAACGAACGGCTGCGCAAAGTTGAAATTATTTATTGGTGGTACGGACTTTTATTTATGGTCTTATTGAGAGGTCAGTGAGCTGGAAATACAATACTGTGTTTTGTAAAACAAAGATTAAAATAAATCATTGTTTAATGAATGTTTTAACTTAAGTCTACTAGAGTGGCACACTTACGTTTAATTTGAAAAACATTGAAAAGAGTGCATAAATTTAACTTTATTTAAATTGTAATTGACTTCATTCATCTGGAAATAAAATGGTACCTAAATCCTACTCATGTTGTATAATGTTCGCATTTCAGCATCTTTTTAATTAAGATATTCTTATTTTTATTCATAAAGGTCGCAAATTATTAAAATTGAACACAATTTAAAGAAAATTTCTTAAGCAGTTCATTTCAAACCAACATTTTCTCTTTTCCCCTGTGAAGGAATTTAATTCAATCCTTGCATATGCAGCGCCATCTTTAGAAAGTGTAACGAACTAACTGAATTGATTGAATTATAGTTTAGCTGCTTGTTGAAAGATGTCGCAGCAAGTATGAAATGAATTAAAATATCCAAGTATATAATAATAACAGAATAAATTTCAAAGATCAGTATACCAATGTATACAAATTGATGATATTACATAGATAAAAAATCATATATCACGATTTTTCAATTTATTTATGCTGTAGATTTAATATATTTATCTCTTTAGTAGACTTCACAACAATAAATAATATGTAACAACTATAACATAGATTGGTCCATTTTGGTCCTCATGTTTAATAATATTTCGTTTGATTGCGTGTCGTAAGTTCATATTAACAGGCCTAGTGTCCGTTGCTTGTTAACTCTTCATCGGCAGCGGCTTTCACCTCCTTCCAGGAAACTTCAATGTCTTCCAGGTTGGTAAATCTGGAACATACTGCCATACGGAGGAAGTAGCAATCGCCGATCTTCGATGGAACCATGTGGATAACACCACGACCATTGATTCTTTTCAAAAGAGACTCGTTCAGCTCGGTGGACCCCTTCAAGCGGAAGCAGACTAGACCCAGGAGGACCTCTTCAGTGATTTCAAAGCGTCCATCACTTCGAACCAGGGATTCGAAATGTTTCGCAACCATGACCTGTTTACGGATATGCTTTTGTAGATTTTCGATTCCGTACAAACGCAGAACAAACCAAATTTTTAGTGAGCGGAAACGACGGCCAAGTGGGATCTGCCAGTGACGGTAGTCAGGAGCGGATCCTTGCTGGTCATGCTTCAAATAAAGAGGGTCCACATTGAATGCATTGACGAGCCACGTGGGATCCTTCAGCCACATGGCCGAACAATCAAAATTCACCAGTAACCACTTGTGAGGGTTGAAGTTGAACGAATCAGCACGATCAATACCCTTCATTAGGTAGCGGAATTCGGGACAAATGAATGCCGATCCTGCATAGGCCGCATCCACATGCAACCAAACGTTGTTGGCATTACAAATTGGTCCCATTTCTTCGAGATTGTCGAAGGTGCAGGAAGCAGTGGTACCCAATGTTGATACAGCCTAAAATTAATTAGTTACATGATAAGTTGTTACATATTTCGTTATATTAATTTGACGAAGAGAAGAAATCAAAAATGACGTTTAATTCGTCGTTGCCTGATTTCTGTTATAGTGATTTCCAAACTTTTTACATCTTCACTTTCCGAATACCTCATCTGATCAAACTTTCACTATCTACTTTATAAAACTGCCACTGTAAACATCTAGTCAGCAATATCTCTGATGGGAAACCTTCGTCAAGCCCCCCTGAGAAGATTTTTGGTGACACTGTCTTAGACTAATGAAGTACTATTAAGTATTTGGTCAAATTCAAACTAAGTTTATACGTCAAGGCCGTGATTTCCTAATTGACTGCAAATGTTTGTAATATTGGCTTGCTTGTGTTAGAAACACGTTTCCTAACGTGTCACTGCGAGTAAAATTGCAAAAGTTTGCGTTTCTCCAGTGGCGATGGTAATACAAACTCACATAAAATGGAAACAATCCAGCCGCAATGTCCTCCTTGATTGCCTTCTCGAGTGTTGCACCGCGCAGCGAATTTTTCGCGTCTGGTGCGAGCGAACGCAAGCGCACGCCACCCAAGAGACCAGCACGCTCAACCGAAGAATGGCTTTGACCTGAAAATTGCAAATTTAAGTAAATGCAGACATTTTGTCAAATCTAAATGTTGCGAATGTTGACAATCGAAAGAATTTACACACTGTATTAAATCTAAGAATAGTAATACTAACTAGAACAATATCCTACAAGACGACCCACAATCTCCGATTCTTTCATTTCGGGATGTTCTTTCTTAATCCTGGCAATAGTACGTGCCTTCGCGCCAAGAAGGGCGACGAAAGTGGCCTCACTAGCAGTGCCCTGGATCACACCACCGCCTTTTCCACCTGATGATGCGAGAAAATCTTGAGGCAGATCCAGCATCTTGCCGAGCCAATCCAACACGATTACTTCCAACTCCGTACATGCTGGGCTAGCAATCTAGATATGAAACGAAAAAGTCTCAATTTTAACAACTTTGATTCAGCCAGACATACAGTAGAGGTATCCGGTACCAAAGGATATATTGTCCAATCGTGCACTTAACTCAAGTTATTTACAAAATGCATTTATATTCAAATTAAAGTTAATAATTTTATAACAAGAAGTGAGGACATACCCAAGAAAAACCAATGCACGCAATCGAATCACTTAAAATGTCGGCCACAATTGCTGGATACGAATTAGCTGTGGGGAAGTACGCGTGGAATCTCGGCGAATGCCAGTGAGTCACCTAAAATTTCAACCAAAACATTTAGTATATGTATAATTGTTTATCTGAGATTATTTACTCCGGGCATAATAACGCGCTCGATGTCGGCCATGACGTCCTGCCATTGATCTGGTTGTTGTGGAGCTGTTGCTGGAATCAACGGACGCATATAACCAGGCTCCACAGTTGGTAAAACCCGTCTGTAATTTCATGGAATGAATAATTACAAATGTTTAGTCCATAAAAACTAACATTATTACATATTACAGTGATGTAGTGTAAACTTAGTTCGTATGTAAAAATTTCAAATGTAGTTGAAACTTTTGTACGTTAAATTACACCAAGAATGTAATCTATTCCGAGAACAATTAAATACAGCGTAATTTAAGAATGTTTATAATTAGGTCAAGGTACAAACCATGGACAACTTTTACATCCAGTGTTGTAAGACAGGTACGTAATTTCCGAGTGACTTTAAACTAACAAAATAATTAAATACCCAATTAAAGATTTCATTAACATTAATTTGAAGTTAAGATAATAAGTCATTTCAGACGATTCACTAAATAGTAAATGGTTCTATATACCTCTAATTGCGCAACTTAAATAGTTTTTTTTTTAATAAACCAAAGAAAAATCATGAATACTTCTTCTATTGGAAGTCAGTATACTCATGAATATATACTTTATTATCGTTGTTTTACCTTCAATATTAATATGTTCACATATTTAACATTCTTCTGTACAATAAACAGAAGTAAATGTATTACACAAAAGAATAACTAACGCATTATGTATTTATTAAATCACAAGCGAAGGAAAACGTAACTTGAGGTCGTATTTCATAAGCAGCGTTATAATCATGTTTATTGTTCACATGTTTTTCCTCTGCAACCGGGTGTGCAAAAAAAAATTATTCAATATCGAAGGCATTTGCACAATATGTGCAATATGTGGAAATGCGTTCCGGTCGTGCGAGAAGCAAAAGTGAAATGAATTTGATGAAAGATTTGTATCAAGGATAGCCGATGGCCTTAGTGGCCTAGTTTCAGCTAAAAACCATTCAAATATATTTGTATTGAAGTTTTAATGTGCTTGCTGATTAAGTTATTATCGAATTCTTAATATTATTTACTGTTTTGATTTAATAAACTAAAATAGTAATATCATTGAAATGTACAGAATGAAAACAATATTAATGAATTAATTTTTTCTTTGAAATTTACCTGTCTCTGATGTTTTCCAAATAATTCGTCACATAATCAACCATCTCCTTTGCGAAATCCTTAAACTCGGGTGCATCCATTTCTATAATTTGAGCGTGATAACACAACACAATTCTACACAATACCTTCCAAATTAGCCAATCAGTCTTCCAAATTGAAACACAATAAACCTTAATTTTGTAAGAAGCACCGAATCACATGCGAGAATAGTTTAGAGAGGTGTAAGAGATAGATCATTCAATATGTCAGATTTTAAAGATAAGATAGTGGATATCAGAGCATATTAGTCTATAATGCAATATTACAAATCATGTTAAACATTTTGCAAACTATGATGTGATAAGAAATAAAAGATTAGTAAGTAAAGGATGGTTAGCTTATTAAGAAGTTTATCTAACGATTTTCTTAATAAATCATATTTAATAATATAATCAAATTTATTTAATCATATTTAATAATATAAATTAGCAAAGTTAAGCAAAGATTTAAATTAAAATTCAGCAAATTTCGAATTCGATAAGTCGTTATTTAAATTGTTACTGTTTTCTTTTTCTGAAGCAACCTTCAAGAGTTTAATTTAAACCAAACTTTTATCAATATATCTATATCTGTATTTCTCTATTTTTGCAATACTAGTCTTTTCATCTTATCTTACTACTTAAAATTTTTTTCATGTGTTGATACATTTGATATCAGATGTAAAACATATCAATAAAGAACTTGAACTTGGTCAATGTTTTATTACAATTTGAAAAACATCAAAACTTGATTAAACGGTACACTTTCCCAAAATAAACTTATAATTACTGAAACTTTAATAGTAAGAGACCAAACCACAACATGCTAGGAAATTTGACATGCTAAGGAGAACAAATAGTAAAGAGTGGTTAATAATATTGATTCCAAAATAAGAATTATTAATACCAATACCAATAGATTACCGTTAATAATTTTAAGTTTATCGAAGTCTTTAGTTAGTTGAGCCATGCTTGAAATAACCAGGGAAGTATCACTCACTTTAAAAATTATTTAACTTTAGAAAAATTGTGAATTTAACGCAAATATTTAACGTCTGCGAGGTGTTGCACGCGCAATAATCGCCGAAACAGTAAAGCTCACAAGCGGCGGGCCTTGGTTTAAATCCACTGCGCCGTACAGCACCAGCAGACCCGTGCGAAGAGCGTTGATAAGAGTGAAGAAGGGGAAAGCGGCTATCAAATCGATCTATCAACATCAACACTGAATTAAACTTGCTAAAATGACTAGCATGACCAACGGAATCGTTGCATTAACCTTCATTATCATATGCTGGTTATCTTCTAGATTAATATTAATTGCTCAAGTTATAGATTCATTTATTGAAGTCTATGAAACTAGATATTTCAAGTAAAATGCTGTTTTGATGCGATTTTCGCCGTTCGGTAGTAGTTTTGTACGTAAAATTATTGCACAAAGTGTAATGAAATTATGCAGATAAGCAAGGTCGTTCATTTGAAATTATTCGAAAAACGACTTCATGTGGCCGAATGGTGATCGTGTGCATTGAATTAGAAACAAAAGAATGTTGTTTATACTTTAAAAATACAAGGTTTTAATTTGTTTCCTCTGATTTAATTTAATTTAATTTAATTAAGCATCGTTTGACTAACAATGTTTGATAATTTAAAAAAAAGTTTCTTTTTATTTCAATATAATGCACTGCTTCTTTATAAGAGTGAAAAATGAGGATATATTTTCTTTTATTGGAGTTTATTGGAATTGTGCTCAAAATTAATGTTTCATTTATTCTCAAAAAAAAAATTTGATTTAAATCTATCGATAATCCGTTTTACGTTACTTGCTTATCGCTTATGTTGAATATATTGAAGGATAGGAAATGTCAAAATCTTTAAAAAAATCGCGCAATGAAAATATTTTCACAAATTTTGTATACCTAGACAAATATGTCGGGATACATGCAACAAATGTTACAAAATATGTTTGTTTAAAAAAAATGTATTTTGAAAATAATATTCGTAAAAATATTATACATAATAATATATTTAATCAGTTTTAGTCGTGAAAACAGAAATATTTAAAAAGACTTTTCTATTCCCACTGTATATTCAGTATCGTTTTTTATTAAGAATTGTCATACATATACCACAAGTTGACATATCCGCACTAGTAGAATTCGTAGTTGCAGACAAGTCCGTGAGGAAATGTGTAATGAAATTTTACGCCACGCGATGTACATATCAGCATGTCAAATATATTGGAAGATAAGAAGTGTAAAAGAATTCACGCATGAACAATCGGAATATTTTCGCAAATCTTGAATACCTAGACAAATATACAGGGAAAATTCGACGGAAGTTGTAAAATATGTATGTTTAATTAGTATGTATTTTCTACGAAAAATAACAAGTTTGTGTGTGTGTGTGTTGACATAGAAATGTTGAACATGCCTTTTCATTTCAAACGTTATGTATCATGAATCTATACATACATGTTCTGTCATTATGTGATTATTGTTTTTTCGCACGTGTAACATGTTCATACTGATATAAGCCGATATTACCAAGCTATTGTTAAATTGCGTAAAATACTTTAATTTCGAAATGATTTTGTTAATGTTAGACAAATTAGTTTCATTTACCGAGCATCGACTACTAAGGTCATTAGCTACATTCAATTCTTTCCAATGTAATTAGTCATATTAGAGGCTAATGCTATTGATAAGAAAACGAGAATACTTGATGGTAGTAAAATATTCACATATTTTAGATTCTACTATAAATTGTACCCTCAACACAATTTAATGAAAACGAAGCAGATATAATATAAAAGCTCTAAATCAAATTTCTGTCATCATGCTGATATCATCCCTTCATCATTCAATCTGCTGCCTTGTTCGAGTATTACATGTATATTCAATTTAATTCACATGGTGTCCAGCAAATCTCTTAACTTCCACAAATTTGAAACAAGTACAACTTTTCATGAGGTATGAATAATATTTTTTACGAATAAAAATTTAATTAGGGGTTACTTCACAGCCACATTTTTAAGAATATGAATATTCAAAGAAATCACCCGAAAACTGTATTGCAACACCAAATATTAGATGAATTGCACGAACCAGTGCCCCAGCCCCTAGCCTGTTGCTCTCGACGCTGCATTGTGTGGGTGTAGTGGAGCGTATAGAAGCTTTCATCGGCTGCCTCCGTCGCCGCCACCGCCAGTCGCGGAGCTTTAGGCTTTCAATTTTGATTGCGTGCCCCACATCCCTCATCCCACACTCCGCTTCATCCACCCACACCACCGAAACTTCTATCAGATTATTCTTGCCTGACAGCCTGTTGCCTTACTGCACTCTCCTGCCGTCGCGACGCTTTCATCCAAACGCAGCTTTGAAAACCTGGCCTGCAGGGTTGGCGAGATTTCTACGCACGGAAATTGCCAAGGCTGTAGTCATGACAACCAGCCGACTACTGAACGCCGAGTGTAATAAATGTGGCTGTAACTGTGTGAAGAGCACTTCACTAAAACGTCCCTTTCTTTTCAACTAGAATATAGGAAGAAAATAGAAAGGAAATGACCACAATTGGAGTAAAAAATCTACAGTTTCGAGAGATTGTGGAAAGGATAATGGATTTTTTATGTAACGATATATAGTTTTGGATGCATTCTTGGGAAAGAAATTAATTCTATACGTTAATATTAAAAGCAAATATACCGACTCCTTAATGTAGTTGTTCTACTCCTGTTGAACAATGTATACATTTCAGTATCGCTTTGAATAAGATATTATTTTCACAAATAATAGTTGTAGAAAGAAATTCATTGGAGCACGCTTGTAGAAGGCTTGTCGAGGCCATGATTAATTTATTTTATTTATTTTTATTTTTATTAAGATTTATATATTAAGAAGACATTGGCAGAAGTGCGTCAAGAGACGCTTGTTTAGAGCTGCATTCGACAAGCAACTAATGAAATGTACCAACCTCCTTTTATTGAGATGTATGCATTAAGAAGATTTTAGCGCCCTAAGAGGTCGTACTCAACATCGTCGTTTCCACCCTTGTATCGTTATATATTATTTTAGTTGTCAGAAATTTTCTTCTCCTTCGTTCACCCGAATTGTTGCTGACCGGTCATAGACCAGTGGCCTACTTCTGGGTAATTATTTCTGGGTAACTATGAGTATATTAAAAATTGAAATCGGATGAATAGGTATGAGATCTGTAATGACAGGACCATTGACAAAATTCAATGTAGAAGAAGGTAATTGTTCGACGGGGGTGTGGCTGAAAATGATTAAGACTGATTTGCAACAAACTGAATTCCAGAGCCCTCGGCTAAGAAGAGGATAAAGTAGTTCCAATGCAGCAGTTCATTCGCGAAATTAGTCAATACATTGTAAACATCAAAGATAAACGTCAATTAACTGTTTATTATCGAAATCCCTGGCTTTGTGGTTGTTGTGATTTTGTTTCCGCTACAAACAACAACACTATCTAAGCGGGCGTTGCTCTAAATCGGTTCGACCGTATCCAAATAGTCAGTGTAAAATAGTAAAATAACATAACGCAAGCGTGCAACATGCGTGAAGAATAAAGTCCCCAAAATTCCACACGTCACTACGAAATTAACGCAGGTAACAAGCATGCTGTTCTGAATAAACTGCTATGGGTTATCTGTTGCCCACCCTGCTTGCGTTCGGCCTCAACGCGTGTGGCGTGTACATCTTTCAGGATCACAGCAAGGCCGGCTGTGAACCACTAATTTCGTCCTTGATTTTCCTCTTTGGTGTCTTCTTGCTCCTCTGGGATCTACGCCTGTTTCCATCAAGCCTACGTTGCCTCGTTCAGTATGCAGCCATTATTATGCACGTATGACCTTCATCACGGTTACACCCCTTAAGCAAAACCTAACCATGTCCCACCTTGCAGTTCTTTCTTTCTGCATTCTTCATGGAACACATAATGAACGACTTCTGGTATCCCCTTGAGGCGAGTCTTTTTATTGTGCTGCCAAAGATTGCCGACTATGAGTCCAAGGTGTTGAAGCAGTTCGGCTGGCGGGGTTTGGGAATCCTGCAGATTCTGAAGTCGCGTGTCTCGCACGTGCTTGCCAGCTATGCGCTGTCACTGTTCTTCCTAGTCACCGTAATGCACGCGACGCGTATTATCGATCTTCGTATTTTAAGGTACCTGGCGCTGTGGCTAGTGCTCGTGTCACTTTGCGCCTTTGCGCTGAGGGACCAGCACATCCAGTTCCACTTACAAAGGGCTGTTTGCAGGGTTGTGCGTTCCCAACTCGATTTTTGAACGCTATTTGGCAACTTTGTTTACAGATGCGGCAAAGATATCTTCTTTGAAGATTTAGCGTTCCGTCTACGTCGTACACTACGAAAATTGCACAAGAAGTATGGCAAGAAAAAACAAAAATTCCAAAATAACGCTTGCGACTGTGATGACGATGATGATGATGAAGATGATGACGCGGATCGATCGAGATTTCGCAAGGGTTACAACTAGATCTTAAAATCACGTCTCTTTGTCGTAACAGATTTTATTAAGAAGTTATGTAGTGCCGCACTAAAGTATCCAACAAGACTATTATATACAAATAACTATTCAAGACTTAAAAAATGTGTTTTTTATTGAAAAGCGAAGTATCACTCTGCTAATATAAATAATAATTGTTACAATCTGTGTCCTAAAAAGCCAAGAAAATAATCCTTTGTTATCTAGCGGTTCCAACAATAGTCCAAAGGAACCTCCCCCAATTTTCGCTCTGTAAAGAATTCAATATTTCGAAAATGCGTACTTTTCGGATGTTTGGTCACAATGGAAACTAAACCGAAAATGTCTATCGCATGCAATATTTACATTATTCGAATCAAAAAAGACCATAGTCTACGTCATACACATTCGTCCAATAATATCTGAGTTTTCACTTACCACATGGCACTTTAACAATAAGCATTTATAGACACTCATATAGCGCCATCTTTTGATAATCCTACAAATCAAGTAAAAATTTTAAAATCTTTGTTTTTTAAAGTTTATTGTTAATTAAATTTAGTTGCCTTTAGTAGCCTGTTTATAAATACTTACAGTTAAATTAAATATTTGTATCTTGTTATAACTTTCGAATATAATATATTTATGTTGACGTTCTCCCTAGAAGAATAACCTCAAAATATTCAAATTATTGTATTTTCTCCGCAGTCAACATCAATCAACATTGCATAATAATTCATTAATAACAAAATGCATCGTATAATTCGTCAAGTTTTGCCACATTTCAGACAGACCAATTTCCTCGCATTGTCCAATTCAATCCTCAACAAAACCAGGATATATCAACCGTCTTTAGCCAAAAATCATCGAATCAAATTGTTTCTTACATTGAGTGTATTACAATGGCTTGGTTTCGAAAAAGATGATGAAGAAAAAGAGGACGAGTTGATAATGGCTTTAAAACGTGCCGTATTGTGCACCCAGAGAGAACAGTACGATAAAGCAGAGCAAATGTTACACTTGGCACTAAGGTTAGCGCAGCAACAACAAAACAAGCAGGGTATTCTTTACTGCTACGATTTGATGGCAAATCTCGCTTATGATACTTATCAGTTGGAGAAGGCACAGAAGATCTTCGTAGTTGTGATGCAAATGCTCCTTGAGAATGGTGTAAAAGAGAATGACAATAAGGTAACTTCCTACCATCATATTTCGTCTTATTTTTCAAGAGCCTATACTTTTAGATGATTCATATTAGTTTGAAAGTTGCAAGAATCAACCATCTCCTAGCAAAGGAAGATATTGCTGAAATTGGCTTCAAATGGTGCCTCGATAAGATTACCCCTTGCAAAGAACGTGATTTCGACACAAAGTTACTTTATGGTGTCGTTCAAGACTGGTATGCGCAGTATTTACTAGATCGGGGTAATGTGACCGCTTCATTGGAGCATCTGAAAGAAGCCTATGACATCTGTTGTGAAGTTGAAGGCAAGAATACGGAACAGCGAGTGCTCCTACTTAATGATTTGGGTATTACTTCCTTCCGTGCTGGAGACATGCAAAAGGCGGAGAGTTTTCTTCATGATGCTCTACAGTTGGGTAATAAATTGGATGATCAACGGCATTTGGGGGTGGTTGAGGCAAATCTGGGTTTAGTTTATTTGCAAAATGGATTTGTGGAGAAAGCCAAAGAACATTGCAAGAAAGGATGGAAATTAGGTAATTATTTTTTCTTTTATATTGTCTTTTCCTCACTCGTATGAGTGACAGTGCAATTTATCATATGCTTGAGGAACTGGTACCATCCCATGCTCGTTATACAATACACTATTGATAGGTATAGCTATAAAACCATTATTTAACATTAACATTAAGAAATGTTAGTTTTAGAAGCTTATTTTGCAAGTGTTGTTTTCATTGTTAGTGCAATTCAACATTTAAATTTGATTTGGAAGTTATTTTTCACATATCAGTTCTGCATTTGGATAAGATTTCTATTCATACTCGCATCGCATGCAGATGCGAGAAATTAGTTGACAATAAGATTTTATGAATTACTTTGTTTTTGATAGCTTGACATTGTATATTTTATTTATTCAACAACCTTTTTCTACCACATAGTGGTGTAAGGGAATACTAACTTTCACCCGGCCCAATCCGGTCTCGCTACAGATGGTAGTCTGAACTTTTTGTACATATGGGGAGCATCGAGCTCCACAACGCGGCAAGCCGCCGTTTAACTTTTTATAGTAATACTTTAAAATAACAATTCATAATGAATTTCAACAACCTTTCTACAAATTTTCGGATGACATATTCAAAATCATCTTTTCCCTTAAAAACGAACAAAAACATCAAGTTTGTACAGAAAATAATCGTCCACAAATAAAAATACAGCAGAAACAGTTATCAATTATATTCATTATCAATAGCTAATATTCTATTGACTATTAATAAAGAAATTTAAATGATTTAAATCTTAGCAATATTAAAAAAAATCATGAAACTTTAAATTATAAAATATTTTTAATCCAATATAATCTATTTCATAATTATTATCTCTTTAGGTCAACAATACGAAAACAACGAATCTGTAGGTCAGTCAACATACTGTCTAGATCAAATTAAAGAAATATTGGGCCAAAAACAATCAGTTAAGTAGGTAAAAATTGTGATTGAAAATAAAAGAAAGTATTTGTAAATACTCTATTTTCCATTATTCTGTATAATAGTGTACAACAGGATAGATTTCATTTAATTATGTCATCGTTAAGTCGAATTACTCATACTCGGCAATAAGCACCATCATATAGACGCCGATAAGTAGAGCAGCAACCTGGAAGATTGTCTGCAGGAAACTGGGCTTCTCTTCGTCCAATAACTCTGGAATTACCGATACAAGGGCAATGTAGATAAAACCACCGGCTGTGAAGGGTAGAATCCAGTTGGTGGGCAACACTCCTCCACCGCCTTGCATTAACAGTGAAACAGCCGTGCCGGCGAGCGCTCCAACCGCAGTGGTAAGTTGCAAGAGCATTGCGTTTTTCCTCGACACTCCAGACTGCAACAATATTGCAAAGTCGCCAATCTCATGTGGAACTTCATGCAACAGAATTGTAACTGTCGTTACTATTCCAACCGTATTGCCAGCCAAATATGAAGAGCCTATCGCAAGACCATCGGTGAAATTGTGACTGAAATCAGCAACCAAATTTAAGTACCCGGCGATTTTGATGTCTTCCTTCTTCGCAACTTTAACATCCTTGTCTGATTTATCAGCATCCCCTTTCTCGGACTTTTTCGATTTGTCTTCTTTCTTCTTTGGAGGAGGTGCATGTGAATGGCTGTGACTATGCCCACCTTTCATGATTCGCACACTTTTTTCGACGACTAAGAATGTGACGATTCCTGCAAGGACCCATAGTCCTACAGACATATCATGCGTGTGCCCTTCTTCAGCGTCGTGATCGTGAGAATGCGAGTGGCTATGGGAGCCTCCACTCACTTCCATTGCAGCATGTGGAATTAAATGCAGGAAGGCATCACCGAGCAAACCACCAGATGCAAACGCAAGAAGAACTTTAAGTAGAGGCTGTTTAGCTTCAGTGTGATCCAATGGAACAAAAAAGAGGATGAAAAAAGGCGCTGCAGAGATGAGCAACGTGGAGCCCATTGCATGAAGCCATATGTCTTGGTTTGCGCTCACGGTTGGCGTAGGCTTGTGATGTTCATCAGTTTCGTGTTGATGATGATGGTGATGTGGTGGATGCTCGTGGGAGTGGTGGTCATGTTGGTGCTCTGGCGGTTCGTTCGCCTGCCGTGAATACTTGAAATGTGCCGGTTCGTCGTGAGAATGCCCATGATGGTCATGTGTGTGTCCATGACCACTTGCTACACCAACCAGGACGATACCAATTGTGCAAATCGCCAACAACTTGGCCTGCATCTTGCTGCACTTGTCGAATGAATTATACTAGAAATTTACAGTTACGTGTGCCTCGCGTATGTACACTCTGCTACCGCGTTGATAACAATAGCATGTTATTGTTATCAATGGAGCATCTGCATTGTGAGAATTTTGTTTGATAACTTTGGCTTTGTGCAGCGTGAACACGAAGCTGTAACTCTGGAAAAAGAGATAACACCTGATAAGACTTGATAAAAAGAAATGCGGCACGTAAACACAACCAGTGACGTTCGGCACGTTTTACATTAAAGCGTCATCTAGGTTTTGGAAACTAGATTATTCATATAAAATGCAACCAACTCTACTTTACGTAAGCATATTGCTTCCACTAATCAAAATAACTATAGAGAATTTCTACATCGGATGAACACTTCTGCATCAATTAAAATATTGAAGTCGCTGTTTTTAATAGAAATATTCTTAGGCCATTGTAAATTTATTCTTTTGTTTTCAAATAGTAGAAATTTATATGCATAGATATTTTATTAAAATTATTCATTCATTTTACTTCTGCCTTTAGTTCGATAAAATGTGCTTTTGATTTAACACAATGATTTCGGTAAATTTCTGTGCAGTACTCAATAACATATTGTTATTATTATAATTATAAAATTTAATTCTCTGTGATAGGCAACACACCTTACAATAAAATTTTCGTCTATTTTAAGAAATATTTATCTAATTTAATAGTATCTTCTAGAATCTGATACAGATTTGTATTTAAAATGTGTTTACAAAAAGAAAGGTTTATCCCATTAAATTTTAAGCACAAAACATTTTCTAAAAATTATGCAAAGCGCCCTCATATGAATGAGACGTGAACTACGACAGTTACAAAGCAAAATAACACTTTGTTGGTTAAGTCGCCGCATACAGATCGAATTGTCGCAAATATCCTCACGTTTCATCCGTAATACCTCAAAGAATTAGCTAAAAACAATGTCGGCGCGTTACGATCGAGCGATTACTGTATTCTCTCCCGATGGTCATCTTCTCCAAGTCGAGTACGCCCAAGAAGCGGTCCGCAAAGGCTCCACCGCTGTAAGTAATCTCATCATGACTTTGCAAATACATTTAATTTCTTTAAAAATATGTATGAAACACTTGATCTCTAGGTAGGTGTACGCGGCTCTGAAGTCGTCGTTCTCGGCGTCGAAAAGAAGTCCGTAGCCAAGCTACAAGAAGAGAGAACCGTACGCAAAATTTGCTTGCTCGACGATCATGTTGTCATGGCGTTTGCTGGCCTTACAGCAGACGCGAGAATCCTCATCAACCGAGCACAAATTGAATGCCAGTCTCATAAACTTACCGTCGAGGATCCTGTTACTCTGGAGTACATAACCAGATACATTGCTGGGCTTAAACAGAAGTACACACAGAGTAATGGGCGCAGACCTTTCGGTATTTCCTGCCTGATTGGTGGTTTCGATTACGATGGTGTGCCTCATTTGTATCAGACTGAGCCCTCAGGCATTTACTATGAGTGGAAGGCAAATGCTACTGGTAGGTCCGCAAAGACAGTAAAGGAATTCCTCGAGAAGTACTACACTGATGAGGAAACAAAAAACGAGAATGGTACAGTGAAGCTGGCAATTAGAGCATTGCTGGAAGTCGTACAGAGTGGACAGAAGAATCTGGAAATTGCTGTGATGCGTCGCGGACAGCCTATGGTGATGCTGGATGGAGAAACAATTGAGAAATATGTGGTTCAGATTGAGAAGGAAAAAGAGGAAGAAGCTGAGAAGAAAAAACAGAAGAAATAGTTTGTAATTCATGGATTTTAAGGCGATTTTTCTAATTATTAAATTAATAAAACTTTCTATCAGTTGCTTACTTATTTTTACAATAAATATATGTTAATGTAAGATGATGACAAATATGTTAAGTAATTATTTTGCCAATATTTTAATCACAAGTAACTTGAAGATGCATTTACTGTGCATCTTGAAATTGTAATATAGAGAGTGCATCATTTCACTTGCCTTACAATACGGCCTACATTAGCATATTGGAGGATATTTTGCTATGAACAAGAAGTTGCCCAGTATTTGTATTTTTGATAATTGACAACGTATAGGTCCGTTTGCTTTCACAAAAATCATGTATTTTGAAAGTTAAATGGCGATTTTGGGCACTTAGTTGTTAGAGGCAAAATGTTCTAATCAAATTGGCTCGTAAAGCTAGGAAAAATCAAAACTTTCCCAAATCAGCACCATCTGTTCATTAATATTAGAATTACAAACACTTTAGAAATATTCGAAAAACGATGCAATGTAATAATATTCATAAATAATAAAAACCCGAAACAGTTTTTGCGATTTCTTGGCCAAAATAACAGCTGTTACTCGTCTCAGCGCTTTCATAGGATGAAAAAGATTAAACGCTATTGCCTCCATTTACCTGTGGTGCCAAATTCATAAGTAAGCTTTGACCGACTACTACACAACAGATAGCACTTGCAGTATTATTTAAAAATCCAGGCGTAAAGTACAGATCTATCATATTCATTTGTGATATGTATGATTTTGTTTTAATTTTTTAAATCTTCATTGATTGAAGATTAAAAGGGAATAGAAGTTAAGTTTTACGTTTATGTACATTTTCAAAACTCGACCATATGCTTCATAACCTTAGTTTCACATGTTCATTAGTTTGCCAACAACCGGCGAAGATGGAACAACGTGGCCGCAATAATTTCCGTGGAAATAAACGTGGTCATGGTCGAGGACATCACCATAGAAATGGTCGAGGTCGTGGAGGACGTGGTGGACGTGGGGGTGGTTTCAATCGCCACAATGGCAGCGGTCACAGAGTGCGAGAGAATACGTACCTCTACAAACCAGAATCCCTTGTCGAAGTTGACGTTGGTATCACCGAATATATTAGCACTTTGGAGGGTTTCAACGGTATTATAAAGGCACGTTTTTCGGATTTCCACGTGAGTGAAATAGACCTAGAAGGCAACGTGGCCAAACTCACAGATACAAAATTGCCAAAAGAGTTTGAAATTGTCAAAGTTGATGTGCCACAAGAGTCTCCCGTCAAAATCATCTCCGATGAGCAATGGAAAGAAATTACAGGAATGATTAATAGTAATGATGATTCGCTGGCTGTAAAAGTTGATGTTACATCAGTTGATAAAGAGGAACGATCTTCAATTCACAAAACTTTGAAATCTATTTTTCATGCTAAAGTTATTAGTAATACTATCGAGGAGGGTGATTTGAAATATATCGTACTCAAGAAAATGACTGGAAAAAGTATGTATTTATTTAATTGTGAATAATTGGTATAGAAGAAGCGGTTGTTGATAAAACATGTTTATAATAGTTAGAAACGTCATGTCACTTAATACTTTAGTTATACTTGTTTATTTAAATTTCGCACAATACGTATTTGTAACTTTGTAACATTCGGTACCTGATGATCCCACATAGGCGAAATACGTATTGTACGAAATTTAAATAAATCAGCCGACGAACTTTTAAACAAGTTTATCCTTTAATATCAAACCGTAAAACCAAAAATATGTTTACTTGATAACTTTACTTGAGTAAAGAACTAAGATACGTTTTTTTTAAATTTAGATAGAAATGAAAGGCCGGATCAATGGCCAACCCAACTTCCAATCTACACTCATTTTATTTTATTCAAAGAATGTTTAGATACCATGAACGCTATTATGGGTATCAGCGATGCATTGCGGATGAATAGCTCAGCTTTTAATTACGCTGGCGTTAAAGACAAACGCGCCAAAACCTCTCAGTGGATAAGCTGCAAGAAAGTGGAACCTTCAAAACTTCTGTATCGAACAAAACATCTTCGCAATCTCAAAATTGGCAACATACAATTTAAAGACGCTCCATTATCGCTTGGACAATTGGATGGCAATTTATTTAAGATAGCCCTTCGAGATGTTGTTGTCGAGGATGACTTTGTAAACACGCGCTTGGAGCATTTAAGAGAGCATGGATTTATTAACTATTACGGTTTACAACGTTTTGGAAATGATAGATCAGTTCCAACTTATGCAGTTGGTGTTAAATTATTACAGGGTAACTTTAAAGAGGTAAATTTATTGATGCTATTTAAAGTTTTGATCTAAAAGGACTTTTTAGGCAATCCATTTGATTCTAAAACCGAAAAAGCATGAAAATCCTGAAGCGAGTATAGCTCAGGCGAAGAAAATCTATGCGGAAACAGCAAATGCATATGAAGCAGTCCAAAAGTTATCGGGACATAACACCGTCGAATCGAAACTTTTATATGGTTTATCGAAATACGGGAAAAATGATTTTGTTAATGCTTTAGAATGTGTAAGAAATTGTATTACATGTTTGTTTATGTTTTATTGCATTAATTTTGTTTAGATTCCAAGAAATATGCGCTTAATGTACATTCATTCATTTCAAAGTCTAATTTGGAATCTGGTTGTTTCGAAGCGTATCAAAGATTTTGGTTTGAAACCAGTTGTTGGGGATTTGGTGTGTCTAGGAGAGCCCGAAAAGGAGGTAATATTGGATGAAGGTGTTATTGGAAAGGAAGAAAAGGATGAATCAACAGATGAGTTGAAAGATGAAAACACAAAAGATGAAGAAAAAGTTGAAAATGACGAAGCAAAAGCAGATGAAAAAGAGAACAACCAGTTGGTTAAAGTTCTCACTGAAGAAGATCTTCAAAATTATACAATATTTGATGTTGTGTTGCCTTTACCTGGATATGATGTGACTTATCCTGATAATATGAAAGATTACTATGTTGAACTTCTGGCAAAGTATAATTTATCTGTGAATATGCCTCCACAACGTGTGAAGTAAGTTATTTGTACTTAAGTGAAATTATTTAAATTATTCAAATAATATGGAGGAGAGTGTATTGATACTTATTGGTTTTGTAACAAAAGTTAAACATATCTATACTTATTGGTATCGAATAGAAGTATCGATACTTTTTTGACAATTATTTTTTTTTTTCTTCATTTCTAAAATACATTTTTAGATGCTACACATTAAGCGGAAACTACAGAAAAATTCTCTCAAAACCAGCAGAACTGGCATGGCATATGATGAAGTATTCTGATCCACATGAAAATCTAATAAGATCTGATTTCGAAGAACTCTGTCAACGACCAGAGCCCCAAAGTGATCCTCAAGGCACATCCAAAGGCCTTGTTGTGTCTTTTAAGTTAAAATCAAGTTCGTATGCAACGATGGTGTTGCGGGAAGTATTGAAAATCGACACGTCCACTCAGTATCAGTCATCCTTGAATCCACCTAATAAGAACGAAGTTAAGGAAGTAAAAGAAAAAGAGAAAACTCCGGAAGTGAAAATGGAGGTCGAGGGTAGTATTTTGAATGATAAGGCTAAAATAAGTGCTCTTAAGAAACTCATCGAAGACGTTGACGAAGAGGAGGAAGAAGAAGTACGTGCTCGCCTTAAGCGACATGCAGATGAAGCCGAGGAGAAACTTGCCGCAATCAAGAAGGCTAAATTCGAGGAGGCTGGTGAAGATGAGGAGGGAATTAAAGCACAAGCTTCGCTCGTTTAATATTGAATTTTTGGTTTGTTAGAATTTCATTTGGTTAATATTGTTAATGTTAAATGTTTCTTACGTTTATACTCAAATGACAAGGTGCAGTTTCTTGTGTGCGTTCAAGTTGCACTGAAGAGCGAATTTCTTGTGGCATATGTCACATTCGAATTGCCTTATACCTGGAAAATCAAAATAAATTGTTTAAAATTATTTTTGGAAAGTCTAGTTTGGGTGAAGTGATTTTTTAAATTTTACTAACAATACTTTGGGCAAAATCATTATCGATAAGTTCGCCAAACATGTTTCTGTAGTCAAATTCGTCGAGTATCGATTACTAAAGTCAATTATTTTAGTTGGAAAAGTAATACCTTTGTATCGATATCGATGGTAATTTGTGATCGAGCCCTTCTAAAACTTTTACCTGTGTGGACAATATAATGATTTCGAAGATTTGTGGCTTTGCTGAATCCACGCAAACAAATTGCACAGCGAAACGGCCACCTTCCATCGTGAAGGTACATGTGGGAGCGTAGATCTCCAGGAGTTGGAAATGACTTCGGACAAATATTGCACTTGTGCGGTTTTTCCTAAAAAGACATTTAAATTAAAATGCAATTA
Organism: Weissflogia rhopalogaster; assembly: GCA_019419845.2. Lineage (NCBI taxonomy): Eukaryota > Metazoa > Arthropoda > Insecta > Coleoptera > Staphylinidae > Weissflogia > Weissflogia rhopalogaster. The sequence continues at coordinate 45,951 of WSZQ02080926.1, forward strand.
ATTATGTATGCAGATCAAATCAATTAAAAATCAACATGATTCTTAGGTATTTGTCACATGAATACCTAGTATTATTTTCAGAATTGTGTGTAATCTTTCTGTACAACAGAAGCGCAAACACTGGGAAGCACCCTTTCCTGGTCCCAATTCGTAAAGGTTCTTTCCAAATACTAGAGTAAATAAAAAATATCCGGTATTTGGCGTGATAGTGTTTTCATGTCCGAAATTAACCGCAATAAAAAATATTTACCTCAGAATGTGTCATTTTATGATAGTACAAATTCGAGCTGGCTGTGAAACGCTTCCCACAAATGTTGCAAACGTGCGGTTTTAGTCCATAGTGAATACGGTTGTGTGTATTGAGGGAACTTGAAGTCGAGAAACCCTTCTTGCACACGTTGCATACATGGGGCTTCTCACCTATTGATGTACAAAAGGATATGGAAATAGTATTACATTATTTCGATAGCACACTATTCCTGATGATTAAATATATTATATTGTAATATTTACCTGTGTGGGTTAAAATGTGTCGTTTTAGTAGGGAAGGTCTATCAAATTGTTTGAAACAAAACTGGCAATATAACATCAACTTACTCCGCGCACGTGACGGATATGTATTAATTACGTTTGATACATTATAATTAGGTTTAACAGACAGATCTAGCGGAGCGTCCATAATTGACTGATTTGTCAAGTTGTGGTTTTTCGGAATTTATACTTTTTGCCAGAATAGCGCCGTTAGGATATGCACCCCCACAAAAATACACAATGCTCGTTCTAATATCGCATACATGTTTGCTGTATAATAAGTTTTTAAATACACCTCAACGATGTGCGGAAAATTGTGAAGGTGTGATGACAATAGCACAAAAGCAGTACTTTACAGGGTTGTCTTTAGGAATTTGAAACCTTTTATCAAAGTTTTTAGTTATAGCCAATATGAGAATTTTTGTATTACAATTTATCATAGTTAAATTTTGCATAATTTATTTAAATGCCAATTAGATTGAAAAACTTTGAGCCGTATCTGTACAAATATGTTTAATGGTGATCGACGAATATGATTTGAATATCACCAATCACCTGAGTTACATTATGGTATTATGCACATTTCTTTGTGCGCGGAGCATGACAGAGAGTTGATGTAAACTTGATAAATTGCTGTAAAATGATTCGTGATGATTACGGTGATTTCCGATAACGTCCATTCAGTAGCTAATTTCTTTCCTCCTGAAAATCATGGACAGGGTGTACATATATCCGCGGGCTATCCTGAATTATTCTGAAAATGTATGTGGCTATCCGAAGTATTCCAGATTTCCATACAAACGATTTGCAGAATCATAGATTTGCACATCACAGACACCAACTATCGGAATGGAGAGTGATTTTTTGTAGCATATTTTAGAGTGGGTAAGTTTAAAATAAACGAAACTAATTAATATACCGAAAAAGAATGCGTTTACTGGAAATACGTGAACAGAAAGCTCTTACCGTATACTACATCGTGCGGACTGACTTTCGCCTTATTTCGAATCTAGTCCCTTGGACAAAAGATTAACGGAGATCAGTGATGTGCCTAATTACGAGGGAGGATTTAATGATCCTCTCCGCATTGTCAACTATTGATTTTAATGGAGGGTGATCATTTTCTAGAAAAAATTACTCAATGTGATTACTGTGGTTGAAACCTCTATAATTAAGTGACCTAAGAGCATGGGGTTTGGCAATATGCTTGAAAGTATTAAAATAATGTTCCAAAGAGATAAAAACTATGTAAGACAATAAATCTAATCATTTACCGGTACATAGTTGCACGAATTTTGAAGCTTTTGGTTCCCAACCATTTTAACACTGACATACTTTTTCTAGCTTTTTATACTTTTTAATATTAATATTTATGGTAACCCTCTTGCATATTCTTACTATTGAAGATAGAACATCAGAAATATCATCGCAAATATAAAAGCAATCGATGGCCCCCGTCATCGGTATGCGATCTAAGATCTTGTTTAGTATCGTCACAGTTGTAACTAACATTACATTAATCATGTTCTGTCACGCGCTTTGTGCTGTAGGTTTTTGATGCTAAAATGATCTAAATAATATTTAACACACATCTCACCACAAAAACACATATATTATACACGTCATATTATTTAATTTCTAAGCGACATTAACAATTAATATTATTAACATTCTATCGCTCTTGAAGTAGGTACGTCTTCCAAATATAAAATCATTTCTGATATAATATTCTGCAGAACTTCCGGCGCCAAATTAGCTTTTAGTTCATCAGATATATTACTAAATCCCGATATTTGCTCCCTAGATGGAACAACCAAATTTTTATTCGGTGCTTCCATTTCAGCAAAATTCTCAATATATTTACAACTCATAGAATATGTATCTTCAGAATCAGAACCCTCTTCGTAACAAACAGATATTTTTGAGAGTGGCCGGCTAATTTTCCTCGATTTCGGCCTTTTGTCAACATAGAAATATTCATGGTGCGTTACTGTTAAGGGTGGTTTTGGCTCATTCGTATCATCTAGGAGGAATTGCTGCACCGTGGTTAGTGAATCAGAAGGTCCGTGCAGCTTTTGATTGATTGACTTTTTTATTGTAACGTGATCGTCGTATAAACTCAATTCGGAAATCATTTTGAGTTCTTCCTCGCGACGTGCACTTTGTTGGCATTTACGCCGAAGTTCACAGGACCATTGATGGCCAAACTGCGCTGCTGCTTTGGTGCAAGATTGAGTGTCGTCCTGTTGGTATAATTGAGGTTTCCTACTTTCATGGTTATTAAGGTCCAGTTTAATTTTCTTATTTTTATGCTTAAACAAATTGAAAATTGAGCTCTTAGGTGAAACCGAGTCAATGCTTCGTTTGTTTGACTTTGAACTCCTAAAGAGTTTCGTTAATCTTTTCGGGTTTTTTACTTTCTTCGGAAAAATCTGCTCGAGTGAAAGCTTATTATGAGGTTCGATACCAATCTCACTTTCGATGATATCGTAATATTTTTCAGAGTTTTTCAATTTTAAGTAGAATCTTTCCCTCTGTCCTTCTTCATCTGGTGCGGTTTCGAAGAGCAACATGTTGGAATACGACCGTTTGAATTTCTTCCTTTCTCTTAGGGATTCTGATTTTTGTTCATGATTGCAATTTTCGTTCACAGCACTCAATTTACGCTTAGCATGTTGCTGAAGGAATGCCATACTTGCGAGGAGAAACGTCTCTCTATCTTCAGCTGAGAGACCTTCTTCGACATTGAACCCATCAAGATGAGCTTCAATCTCTGCAATGCTTTGATGTTTCATAAAATCCATTACAAACAATTTAATGAGACACTTTTTTTATATCCATAAAAATAGGAATTCTTTTATTTTTTGATATCTCTATACTAAATTGAAATATTAAACTGTCAAATAGGTAATTGTCATTTTGTTTATAATTCAAGTAAGTAAAACTCAAACATATTATACACGAAATATATTTGACAATTGTGGCAATTGTACGAATATTGTATATAACAGTTACAAAGTTTGTATTATATTATTCGCAATATTTGGCATTAAATACAATATAAAAAGTTATTCTATTTATGGTTAGACTAGACGTTTGCAAAACTTACAAGAACTATCTAACGTTTAATATGAGTATGCTTTACAAATTTATTAAATCTCATACACTTCAGTTGCTCAAAATTTCATCTTCAACTTTCTCTAATCTCTATAAATATATAATGAGTATTTATCAAATACAAAATATGAATAGATAAATATCACAGCCAATTTCCTTCCATCAATCCGACAATCGCATTCATCATTTAATTCTAATGCATAGAATGAGAAACATGAGTTTTGAGAAAAATGTGATATGCTGCTGAAATGTAGTTTTCTTGAAAATTAAGTTACCTCCCCATAAAACTGAGAAGGTGTTTTAATTGTAAAAGTTGTTTCAGTGGTTTGTTATTTTTGTTTTTGTCTGTTGGCATATTGTAGTACAGTTGCTGCATTTAGCGCGAATTTTCTTCGGGTCATAGTGATGCCGTAGCCGTAAAGTTGGCACGCCGCTTGAGGATACGCGACTTGTACAGATCAGACTTATGGCAGACGACAACGGTGCCGCTTTGGGGCTGTGCGTTTGGTGAGACCTTGCCATTGCTGCCGATGAGGGTGCCGATCATCTTCGAGACGGAGAATTTGCGGGTCTTGTTCGCCTGTTGTTGATGTGCCCGACACTCATTAAGGATATAGTCGAAGGACGTGTAGATTGAGTCTGTGTTCTCCGCCACTGAACACTCGTAGAACTGGACATTTTGTTGGTTCATGCGGGCTCGAGCTTCATCTTCCTCGACCTAAAACAATAAGATATTAACTAATTAGGTGGTTTTAGTGAAGTTTTACTTAAATTGACTTAGAAGTGTAATGGAGAAGGTTTAGGGGCCGAGGACAGCCAATGTTTGTCAGTTCAGAAATCGGTATCCTTTAGAATAGCGTTCCCTAATCTTGCTTTTGCCCTGTCCCATGTTACCCTTTTTAAATCCTTATGCCTTCAATGAATATTTACACTACCCGAATCTTTACTGGTTTGCGGTCAAGGGAGACCTCCAGTTTGACCCGATAGGGGGGACCTTCATCCAGGGTGATGAGAATCAAGATATCCCTATTGCCAATCCCAATTATTAATCAAATTACCCCTTGTGGGTCCTGCGCCAAAGGGATACATTGTGCATTGTGCCATGCTATATTGAAGTTGCTAAGAACGTGCCTAATGAATAAACCGACATTAAGGGCATATGCTAAAAAAGTTCTTGACAGGAAGAAGATCTAATAATCATTTTGGATCTAAAGATCGGTTACCTAAACTACATAGTCTCGCACCCCCGAAAGGCCCAAAATGTATTAAATCAAATTTAAACATAACTGGGAGAGCAATGAATCTATCTACATTTAATCACTAATGAAATCTGATCTTATAGAACCATGAGGGTTTCTTGCCCTTCAATTTATCCTACTTTAATCAGCGTCTGTCAGTCTATTATAGACCTTGCGATACATAGGAATAAAAAAAATTCCACTGTTAAACCAACGACCACTAAATCTCCATTACTCTAACACGATACCCAGGATGCAATGACGAGGTCAACAAAAGGTTGAAAAAATCGGGCTAAATTGCAAATGTCGATAGGCGAATCATGCGCTTCCGTCAATTCGCCACTGCGATATTGTTTTGATTCGGCGCGTCCTTCTTTGTTTTGCACCGCATTTCCCGCGGCCAAAGTACGTTGACACTTGGACGAATGGGCGGGAGCGATGCGATGCGATGGGTGGAAAACAAACAGCACGTGTCGGGTCAAATGTGCGAACGCGCGTGCTACTCGTTTGGGCACTATGTGCGTCGTGTTGTGATCGCGCGTTTGTCGTGATTACGCGTCGCCCGCTGAGTAACCCGCCGCAATTTTTCCTCATCCTGCTGCCACACGGCCACTTCGAATGCGGAACCGCGTGCACACATACACAAACACGTACCGGTGAAAAACGAGGAAAATTCCGCGGTGTTGCACAACGCTCAGGCGCGTTCGGCGCCTTTTCATTAAGCAAGACGTCGTTTATAATATCGAATGACACGCGTCTTCGTCGAGACGACACACATACTTCGATCATAAAAAATCGGTTATAATTATCCCGGAAGAAAGTCTACTTTTTCTGACATTCCTGAGATTCTGAAAGACACCTACGAGTTTTCTTTTTTTCTGACTACATTCCGATGAAGTATTTCGCAAGCAGAGCGCGTTGCATTTTTTCGAACCTTATTTGATGTGCCTTCTCTTGAAAAGTGACATATTATGATGTTAAATTACAAAGATGCGTGTTGCATATTTTGATACCAAACTATATCATAATTATTGTAAGGCATTAGAATTACACCAAAGTGGATTAGTTTACATTGAAATTTTCATTGATTACTTTGACCACATCGTTTTCCGACATAACCCTTCAACTAGATATCCAAGGATAATCCCAGGATATCCAAGATAAAGTTTGGAAAACACTGTCCTATATAAACAGGTCATATCGAAGCATAATATTTACCTGTCGCAAATGTTCCAAATCACTTTTATTCCCCAACAGAACATAGATCATAGGCAGTTGACTACGAAGTTGCTGTACTCGCTGGAGGAGATTGCAGGCCTGCATGAATGAAGTCCGCGATGTAATGTCGTAAACTACAACGCAGGCATCCGCCCAATAGATCGCTTCCTCCGGAAAACTCAATTCTCCATTCGACACATCGACAATCTCGACTTCGAAGGCCGAATTGTTCACGGTGAGCGTTTGCTTATAAAGGAGGTCTGCAAAAACAAATTTACAAATTACGAATGCATCCAACGAACGAAACTAGCAAACTGCGTCTCGCAGTCTAATTTAAATCCGACGCTTTGGCCTTGCCAATGTTGCAACAACAAAGTTTCGCTTAACGCGCATTAATCGTGGCGCACTTTCAGCCAACAAAAGACTTCAAAGCGCTCGTGCTCTATATTTGTGTTTACCTAGGATGCACACATTTCGAGAAACACATAGTGGGCTTCCGATTCCTATAAATATCTCACCTTCGCAATGATTTGCATATTTGCGGCGCCGGAATGTTAAATAAATGTCACTCAAACCGCCATAACCCAGAGCGAGTCGACAAATTGGGCAATTTGCAGGAAGCCCCGGTGCGATATAATTTTTTCCGGTGCGCGTGGATAAACAACGGTGCGTTATAAACGACTCTAAATGCCGCATTAATGGTTTCATTATAGACTTATTTTTAGTCGGGCTCGCTTTGAAAATACCTTCGCCTTCCAGATCCGTGCAAAATAGGCGGAAATATCAATCGGTGCACAAACACGTCCATCAGAAACGTGCTGATTGAAAACGCGTAAAAATTACACGTTTCGAGCGACGGCAGCATGATGAAAAGGTTATGATTTATGCGCGTTGGAAGTTCGACTTCTTGAGAAAATATTTGGATAAAAATAGAGGCACCGATGGCAAATAGATTAGTAAGAACTCCGTCGTTATTTTGCCACGTTTTCGGGAATTACATACACCAGTCTCAATCTTTTCAGTGGTATGAAAACAAACAACTTGTTGCAGTCTAATTTAATTTTCTTTAGGTCGACATTCAGTGAGGTGATATTTTAGCCAGAAAGTGTAAATTTTCATGAGGCAATTTCGTAATTTAGTGTCGTGTGAATTGGATGAATTTTAGTCATAGGTTTAGTCATTTACTCACTACACCGCACCGGTAGTAAACCATGCGAAATTTCGCCAAAATTCATCATATTTCAACGAAAAACTTTAAAAAATAAACTAATGAAACATTTTAAGCTTCATTTTCGTTACATAACACTAGAAAACTTAAGGAACTTTATGGATTTATAAACATTATAGTTAATGAAACAAAGCAAAAATGTGTATACATTAGTAAAATTTGAGATGTTTATGAAGATCTTCTTAAACGTAAAGGCGTACTGCCAAGACATAAATTCATTCACTGCAGGTTACAATTCTTCTCACAATCTTCTCAAAACAAGCAATCGACTCATCCGCATCGCAAATGATCAGTCAAAATCTAGCTTTTAATTTCATAGACTTTAGATCGCACAATTTTGGCAACTTTGGGCATAGTTTGCTCGAGTTACGTCCAACAGGAATGATTGAGAGTTGGACTGTCACGGTACTTGGGCGCCGAACGGTGTCGAGTGGTTTTTCTGAAGTGACGCTTTTTTTGCCAAAAATATTGCAATTTATAAAAAGTCAGGCTCCGTGTTGGCGACGTACGTAAACACTTAGGTGTGAAGCGAAAACGCGAACAGCAAAACGTGGTTTAAAGGAATGTACATTTCTAAAAAGCGTGTTGTTCACGCTTTTTAGTGTTTTGTAAATAAATTTGAAATTTGCGTGCATTCTCCACGATGTTTTTTCCACCTGCCTCATAAATTTTCATGAGGATATTCATTGGTGTCTTAATTGATTTTAAAAAAATCTATACACTTTCTTAAATTGTTCGATGTTCTTAATTTCGAAATAAGTTCAATGGGGAATAAAGTAATAAAATTCATTGCTTACAATGGTTTAGTGCTAAGTGGAAATTTTGCCATATATCAAAGCAGAATCAATACCCATTAGGTTGGGTGGAAATATGCATTTTGTAGAAAGCGTGCGCCAAAATCGTTAGAAGCTAATTTCCAGAAGTTACTAATGAAACACATTAAAGCATGAACTTTTGTTTTTATCGTCATGGCTTCCTATAATTAAGATTTATCCATTAACCTAGATTACATTATACCTAGATACATTAACCATACGTTGGAACAAACATTTTTTAAAGCATATAAAAATGCAGATGTGTAAAAGGCTCTAATAGCAACGTGGCCAGCTTTATCTCGTAATATACTATTTAAAATTAATTTTCAATTATACCTATTCCATATATTACCAGCTAGTTTTTACAATAATATTTGCACTTATTGGCAGCAACTCAATGAAATGACTCATAATTTAAATTGTTGCTTACAACAGTATACAAATTTCCAAAGTATACTTACAATTTTTATTTATTTATTCGTTTTTGAAAGATTAAAAGAACGATTATAGTGTTTACAAGTAAGATATTATTATGTATACGTACAAAGTCATTCGAAAATTATTTTTCATAACCCTGAACATCAGACCGAAAGAGGTAAATTAACAATTAACCTTAATTTGCATGTCGATGTATTACGAGCCAGTCTGAATCATTGCGCGTCAAACGTCTGAAATTGAGTGTTGCTTAAAAGCATCAGCAGGCTAAATTTACTCTCTTTGTGCAAGTCAGCTATTTCCCACATTACTTTGAAACATTTATTGTTATTTTAAATTGTCACCTTTGTTTTACAATGACGTAGGTTATCATCTTTTGCAATATTATGGCACACGTTTTCCGGGTGTTTTCACGCATGCAATGCTAATCGAGGTTGACCAATAACTTGGTTTTTATATGGGCATGTCAGTCCACGCCGCCCCGAATTGCAAACAGCATAAACATATCTCAAAGTACACGCCGCCATAAAGTTATGAATAAACACGTCGTGTGTGTGTGTGCCTCGTGCTCGTTTTCTTAAAGCCATTGCAGCGTAAATTTGCGGAAGCCTCGAAAATGGTCTTATTTAGGTTAACTAATATTAAGTTAGATATAGTTTAATTCGATTTTACAATGCTTGATTATGTTCCAGTGCCTAGTTAGATTAAAAAGAGAGCATTAAGTAAGGTTTTGTAATACAATTTACTAATTTATGTTATTCTTTGCATCAAAAATATATTTGCACAAAAATCAACAATTTGCAGTCATAAAATCCACAAATGCTAAATTAATATGAAATATTTACACGCCATGTGTCAAAAATAATCTGGATAAATTGTGTTTATAAAATTAATAAAGCTCGTCGAATTATTCATATTTTTCTCCGAAGTTGTGAATGGTTGTGAGCATATTTTCATGCGGTTTTTGGCGGGAATAAAAAGTATATTTTTAATAAAACATATGATTATTAGTTAATTTGTAACGGGTGCGTGTTAAAAGCGTGGCAGGACATTGGAACTGAAACCTACATCGCTTCCAAATGATTTTACAGCGCTGCCAGTTTTTTGCCACCCTAAACTGTTGACGGTAATAATGAAATTGTCATGGAGAAAGGCTGAAAGAAGACGAAGTGTGTGCGTAAAACGTCGAGTTCTTTGGCTTCTTATTTTCAGCTTGTGAAAAACGGAACAATTCA
>WSZQ02080927.1:0-17387 GCA_019419845.2 Weissflogia rhopalogaster
CCTAGACTAATTCTACGAAAATAATGTACTTCTACAGGCATGACCGGAAGGCCAAATATTGCCTCGATCTTCGACGCTTTGGCTCATGTCTAGCGCAGTAAAATGCTAGTTTTGGGCTCGCACGCCCAAACAATTAGGCCTGAATAAAATATTAACAAACATATATTTTGAGAGAATTTTGAGAATTTTAAATAGTTCTGTAGTAGTTCTTTAGAGAAAGTTATACTTTTAGGTTTTTCATGAGTTTTACATGTATTATGATAAACTACCTGGTTATATATGTCTCCCAGAGATAATCTTAACTTTTCTCCCACTGAATTGCGCAGAAAATCCATGAAAATGTATTTAATCATTTAATATATAGATCGCAGCATTAGACAACAACAAAGTTTAACAAAAACTTCTTGTATTTTCATGTTTTTCAGATTTTTTTTCTGACTTTCCAAACGCTAATCTCACAGGAAATCCTCGTAAATGTATTCTATCTTTTACTAATCATCATTTTTCTTTAAAATTACATTGAATATGGCAATGATCAAAGAATCAGGCGTCAATAAAATATTAATAGGAACGAGAAAGCATTTTTGTTAGAAGTTTCTCATAGATGTTCTTAACTTTTTATACAGAAATATCATAGATAATAGGAGAAAATTAATTCCGTCCTTTAATAATCATTATTTTCTATGAAATCTTGGCAATATTGAAATAAATAATAATAATAATAATAAATAAAAATATTAAAATACTAAAAAATACTCACATTATCCATAATAAAACTTGTTTAACTATCTTAAAATGTTTAAAATCTTCCAAATAGTTCTTAGTACTTAGGAAAATGTACACATAGTAAACACACAAGTTTTACACATTTAATATGCCTTCAGTTAAACATATTTAATTACACGGCGAACATTTAGTAATTATTTATTAATCACTTTTTGTTTCGGTTAATATATTTTCAAGGTAATATATAATATAGTTAAAAATATTTAATGGGACCACGTTCGTAATGTTTATGAATTATTGAAACCGGATAATACGCGCACATTTCATGCGTTTACTCTGCGAATTTATTCGTAAAGTCTCCTTTTTCGACGACAAGCACCGCTTGAATGAAGCTGAATGCCAACCCTACAAATGTTAACCAGGCGCCTTCACCACCACCCTTCGCCTGTGGTTCGACAGTGGTGGTGGAGGCGCAGGGCATACAGCGCACACGCGTTTCAAAAGGTGGGAGAGACACCACGTCAGTCACAAACTTCATTCATACTTTCCTATGTGTATCATACAGGTAAATTATAAATCAATAAAATTGATTAATGAAGATAGGGAGGTATAAAGATGAGATATTTCAACAAAGTGGAAGATAGGAAAGTTTTCTTATTACTTACGAGGAGTAATAGGAGAAAGAAGCTTGTATAATCAGAGATTTTGATGTACATCATGTACATTATGCAAAGTTAGGTGATTCTGGGGATAAAAATAAGACAATATAAGACAAGATTTGAATATTAATAGCATCGTAATCGTTGTGTGTACATGAACAACAAGCGAAAAGGTTTTATTATTACTCACTGGAAAAAGTTGATATAGACTTAGGAACGGAAATGTGATGGTTTTAAGCTGGGGTTTTTAAAATTGAAAGCTGGAGAGGAGAAAATATGGGCTTTGCAATTGAGTAGAATAAGGGGATGATAGATGAATGATAAATCCAGTATAAATCCAGTTAGGCAATGTGTGTATTTATTTTTTGTTAGGAACATGACATTCTAAGCTTTTAAATCGTGGGAAATTTATTTTATACGTGCTAAAATGAAAAGAAAAACGTGTATAATAAACGTGAGACCTACTTAACACATATCGATAAACACAGGGAACTTACAAAGTTCGCTAGCAAAGATCTTTTTAAGACAGGTCCCGCGCATCACAAGGAATGAAAAATTAATGAAGTATGAACAATTTAAAACGTATATGAACATTTAAGAATGGTTATTAGTATTTAAAAACGTTGACAATGTCGCGGTTTTTAAAACAATAATTTATTTCCCGTTGATAGCCTGGAATCAGACTTAACTGGATCTTCTGTTAAGTTCCTTGAGTTATCGCGACACAAGTTTTACTCGAAGCTCAGCTCAGACGTCAAAGTTCAAAATACACGAAGTAAAAAACCACAACGACTTTATATAAATGGCACAATGAACACATAAATACAATAGCAAAAGTGCAAGCAAACCCGACAACTCACCAGAGGAGTCACAGGCCGAACCACAGATTACTACTGGACCGAACCCTGTTTTTTTTATCTTCCAGAAATTTATGAGAATCTGACCAAAGGTCAATGTCACTCAGTACCTGCTATAAACTCTTTTTGGAGTTCACTGTGTAGGTTAGTGTAGTCGCCCTTCAACGGGTGAAGGAAAGATTATTGTCTTTCGCTCCTGATGGGAATTCATCCTCAAGTCGGAGATGATCAAGTTTCAGAGCTGTTTCCTTCGCCGAAGTCGGGATCTGATATTTATTCGTCATTAGTAAGGAATTCCGCTAAGAGTTTTGAAAAATATTTTCTCATCAGTTGTTCAAACGTGGCTTCGTTGATGCCTGTGAGCTGCGCCAGAGTGGAACCTCCTGCGATATTTGAGAAACTAATTCCTTCCTGAACAGAAGCAGCTTCTACCATCTTCCTTCTTTTCTCAGTTATCTCAGCTTACTTGGCCATCAATTTCTCTTCAATGGTTTTGGTATGCTTGGGGCATAGCCAGTCTGATGCTATATGATTGCCGTTGCAGTTAACACATTTTGGGGTATCCCTACTTTGACTGCACTCTTTGAGAGAGTGATTGCCAGCGCATCTGAGGCATCGCTGTTGCAGATTACAACAGGGCCGAACCCTGCGCGCGTTCCACGTTTTTATAGTGGCGCAAACCCCCCTTTTCTCTTCATGCTCACCCTTCGAGGCTTACTGAGCGCGCTCGGCGCGCCATAAGAACAGCTTAAGCGCTGCGCGCAGGGCTACCAACATATATTTACTTTAAAAGTTGTGGGGCTGCAGGCTCTTCTAAAATACAAGTAAAATCAAAAATCAAATATATGGGCAACCAAAGACACACTTATTTTGGAGAAATTATAAACAATATCGTAATTTGACTGCATAATACTGTATCATACATTTAACTACTTCTAAATTAAACAAATTTTGTGTTTTAAACCTTTCTCTTCTAAGCAATTTAACAAACTTTCGAAATTTAACGCTTCGACGAATATTTCAAGATATACTTCAGTATTTTAAGACGTTGACGCACCTCCTACAACATTAAAGACATTAAATTAAGTTTAACGACCGTAATGATCTCCTGCGCGGTTTATTTTATGCAGTACGAGAGCATTTTACAAAGAACTCTTATATTTTTGTGATAAAAACTTTAGATATCACGTGCTGCGCCTCTCACAAGAACCTACTACCTCTTATAAGAAAGTCATAATAAGGTACAACCTCTTATATGAAAGAAAATGTCGTAAAAACACTCAACCAATCGTAAAAATGCCCTAAAGTATTTCATTTCCGGCCGCAAACATTGAATTTTCTCAAAAAAACCTTACATTTTCCTTGAATAGAAGTGTTTTAACCTAGGCAGCTTGTTTACCACCAACTGGTTGTAATCAGGGCAGAAATTGAAGGAAATTAAAGAACCTTTGCGCTTTCTAGCGTAGATTAAGGAAGTAGAGTTAATTACGAAGTTTATAAAACATGAAAATTGATTAGTCTGTGAAAGTTTGAAGTTTTGGAAAATTTAAAATGAACCAGGTAATTTAAAGTTACAATTAATAAGTTTCCAGAGCATGTGGTTAAAATGAACATAATTTTGAAGAACGTAAAAAGTTTTAGTTTAATCTTTAAGTAAGTATGGATAAGACTCACCATGCTAAAAGTTGTCTTAGTTTTGTTTGCTCAAGTTTTTCCAGCACTTTCTTGCAATCAAGCCTTTGGACCCCCCCCCCCCCTTAGGCTTTGGTAACATAATCAATCGTTGGCTGTCATCTACAGAAGATAGAAAGATAGCAGAGTTAAAAAAAGTGAAAAATGTCATTACGCAAATAGTGCTTTTGTTAATTATCACAAAGAAAAGTGATAAACGTTAGAACGTTTAAATTCTTGAACAAAAACACATTAACTATATTTGTTTACACCAATTAACTAGGTTTATTTCATTAAAAAATCCATATTAGTTAGAACGCAATCGACGAGAGAGAATGCAATTTTACGTTTAAAACCAGCTTGGAAATACTAAAACAACATGATCCCGCTAAAAAGTATAAAACTTGCATAACTCTCGTTAGAAAAATGGATAAATTGCAAATGTTTCACTAACGAATACTGTTTCAATTGTAGTTTTGGCATAAATATGGTTAGTTTCATTAAAAGTAAATAGAAGAGTAAAATCCATCTGAATATTTTAAGTTTAAAATGGATGCAATTTTTAAATAGGCTCATTTTTTTGACTTGGCCAGTTGCGTACTTTCTAGCGTCCTTATTTATGGTCGGAAGTGGCAAACATAAAAGTTTCTGCAAAGGTTATAAAATTTGCTTGAATATGACGTCGAGTATTCTAAAAACGGTTAGAATTGTAACTTTTCATTCAGTTTTGTGTTTAAAATGCATTTTTCGCATACAAATTCAACTCAAAAACACGAATAAAAGCGTAAATACATACTTCAAAGAAAAAACAATTGTGGTCATTTTCTAGAGAATTTAATTGTTTATAAAATGAGCTAGGGCTCAGACAAATTTGTTCGGTAGGTTTTTCTGAATCATGTATGCAAAATCAAAAACGCGGCGAAAAATTCGTTCGCAGCGAGGCAATCCAAAGAAGAAAACGACGTAAAGTATTTAAAAAATCTTGTAAAATCAATACCAACCTTCATTATAACACAAAGTTAGATTTTTTTACTAAAATATTAATTTTCTGTTCTTTTAGAACATAATCCTCCGGAAGAAACACAATTTTAAACTTAAAATCAACGCGAAATCTCTTAAATAAAATTTTCCGCCAAAACTTTTGAAACTTGCATAACTCGCGTTAGGAAAACGGGAAAATCACAAATATTTCACGAACCAATATTGTTTCAAATGTAGTTTTAAGCTAAATAAAGTCTGCCTAAATAAGGTCCCGCGAGACTCGTGTTATTAGTATTAATAAAATCTTGTAAAATCAACTCCAATTTTTACAATAATTTAAAAGTAGTTATTTTATTAATTTTGTGTTTATTTAGAACTTAATCCTCGAGATATAATACAATTTTACACTTAAAATCCACTCAAATCACTAAAATGAGGTTTTCCCGCTATTTTTTTTTTTGGTTTCCCGCTAAAATTCACAAATCTCGCATAACTCACATTAGAAAAACGCAAAAAACACAAATGCTTCACTAACGAATAGTGTGTCGAATGCAGTTTTATCACAAATAACATGTTATCTTAAAGTTGAAATAACGCTCGCATAACAACAGTTTTAGTTCTAATCATTTTACCGCAAACACGTGTAAAATGACGTAGGCCGTCGGTAATGGCCATAATTTGTTATTCAACATTTTTTGTAGGTGTGCAATTACTATATGCAAATATTAATTTCATTAATTCATGCATACAAGCACTCATTTCGGCACCCACAAGTGTCGATGGTGATGCTAACAAGTTGTTGTTGTTGTTGAGATATTGTAATGACTGGCCGTAAAAGCTGTTCGTCGATAAATCATTCCGCCTTTTTCGTGCGTTTTTACCTCTCATTTACGACGTGCCACGTTAATTAGCTGATTAATGGCATTCTCATGTTACAAATTGAGAAATCAGAAACAGTTGATATATGTGTGGCATCATATCTTATACCTTCACTATTTATTTTTTTTTTTTTGCGTTTAATTTTATAATTGAATTATTTATAAATTTGCAATTTTGTAATCTAATGTTTGTTTAGCTACACTAATTTACACAAGTTGATTTTTGACTTGCTCAGTTGCGTACACTCTAGCGTCTTTAATTTCAATTGGAAGTGAAAACATAAAATGATTTTGCAAAGTTTATAAAATTGACTTGAATATGACGTCGAGTATTTTCTAGAAAAGTTAAATTTGCTAATTTTTATACAGTTTTAAATTTAAAGTGCGTCGTGCTCCTGGCTTTTAACACCTCTAATACGTCATTTCTTAGTCTCCTGTCGAATGCTTTGCTGAGATCCACAAAACATAGAGTTTACTGAATTCATATACCATTTTGCAGATTTGCTGACGGTGAAGATGATAGACCCATCGTTTCCCCCCTAAAACATTGTTCAGCTTCATCTTTAGTTGTGTTCGATGTTTTTTTTTCACCGAGTATGTTTGTGAACAATTTTGAGGTTGTATTTATTAATGAGATTACTCGAAAGTCGTTCGGGTTCGTTCGTTTTCTCTTCTTGTATATGGGTATTGTCAGAGAGAGTTTCCAGAGTGTATGACCGGTTTCTTCACAGAATATCTTATCTTCCCAAAACGTTTACTGAGTTTGTATCGCTGCGCTGTTAGAGAAATGGCGCACTTCGGCCAGACTCGGGTGGCGGGGACGCAATTTTGGCTTAAATTCCGGTTGCGTCTCTCTCTCTCTCTCTCGGTTACTTTCAACTCATCCTATGCTACGTAAGTCTACTGTTAACCACTCTGCTTTGTACGTGCGCGTAATCGACACCGACATATTGTACAAGGAGCAAATAAACGTCATTTTGTTATTTGTAAACGTGTCTTAAACATCAGTTGGGTGCGAGCAAGTGAAGTCCTGTTAAATCAGGTCCCGCATTCTAAGCGGGGCTCTATTCTACTTTGATAATACAAGTGCGACTACCGCGCAACAGAGTTGTTATCAGAGAGTGTTTACAGAGTGTAGGAACGGTTTATTCACAGATTATCTTCCTAAAAAGTGTACTGACTTTGTACTGCTGCGCGGTTAGAGAGATGGCGCCATTCGGCCAGACTCGGGTAGAGAGGACGCCATTTTGGCTTAAGTTCCGGTTGCGGACGGGTATAAAAACCCTCCGCACGTATTGCTCCTGTCTCTTTCTCGTTTACTTTCAACTCGTCCTATGCTGCGTAAGTCTACTGTTTACCACTCTGTTCTGTACGTGCGCTTAGTCGACACCGACATATTGTACAAGGAGAAAATAAACGTCATTTTGTTAATTGTAAACGTGTCTTAAATATAAGTTGTGTGCGAGCAAGTAAAGCCCTGTTAAATCAAGTCCCGCAGGCTAAGTAGAATGAGGCCCCACATTCTACCTTGATAATAAAATTGCAACTGCCGCGCAACAGAGTTCCTGTAAAAGCGCGTCTTCTCCTGTTTTACGCAACTGATTTGATATGTGAGGTCTTAACATTATCAAACAGGTTCTTCAAGTACCCAATTTTGTGCCCATTTTTGTGGGGACTTTCTGATGTAGGGAAGTATTCAGAATGAAAATGCACCTTAAATTATAAACTGCACTGAAACATGCAATTTTAACTCTTTCTTAAAAATACTCGACGTCATGTTAAAACAAATTTAATTAGCTTTATAAAAATATTTGTCTCCTCCATTTTCGATCAAAGTTAAGGACGCTAGAGTAACTAAAAATCCTCTGTTCACTGAGAAGCTTATCTACGAAGCTTTTCAGCGATCTCTAATCTACGTATATTCATTAATTTTTTTAATTAAGTTAAATTGGTGCAACTCAACAAGCAGTTGCAGTAGACTCGTAAATTTTACAACTATTCACTGGACATTTAATTTACTACGGCCATTAAGCGGGATAATTGTGGTAATTGACATAGTAACACGCAAGGGATAAAAAGAGCAATTTATGAGTCATTTATCTAAGTGGAAAAGAAACGAATCAAATCACTGTTAATAGCTCATAATATTTTTTTTATGAGTGTATGTGTTAATGTGTATCTATAGTCGTATTTTATGGCGTTTTGATATAGTTTTTTTTGTTTGAAAACTAACAGTTTTGTGAGGAATAGAAAGGAATAAAAAACGGTTATAAAATTAACAGGGTAGTATAATGGCTCATCAGGCCTGGTGAAGCCACTGTGTAGGCGAAACAATTGTCGCTGTTTCAACATAAATTTTCGATAAAACCTTGTGTTTTATTGTATTAATAATAATAATACCATGGATTATCAACAATTTCTCGCCTTAGGCGTAGCTTTATTGGTTTTTTATAAAATTAACTTTTATTAACTTAAATTTAACTTACTTTAGACATATGAATAATGATATTTATTTCTTTTTTTAAATAAATTTAAAAGTGTTTTGTAGTGATTCTTTCAAGTCTTGTATAAAATTATAAGCATATTATTCATTATTTAACATATTTTAGTGGCTATCGATGATTATTTAGGCTTTCCGTTATGATTTTGACAATTTTTGTTGATGATATTTGTTTTGTGAATTCTTATCTGATGTTTGATGTGTGCTTGTAGAATATGGTATGATGTTTGAAGATTGTTGAGTTGTGTGAAGAGTTAAGTGTGAATTTTTCATTTGAAGAGTTGTATGAAGTTGTAGTTTGTGAGATAGTGGGTAATATGTAAAGTGTGAGTATGATTTTTGTGTAAATAAATTTAAATAATTCACCTGGTGTGTGGAATGCCCAGGCCCGTAGACTCGAACCTCGTCCTCCTATGTGGTAAGCAGATGCTCTTTTCCACTAAACTGCCCAGGTGGGTCTTATAATATTTCTGAATATTTTTGAAATTGTTACAAAATATAATGTTATTTTATCAAGACTCTTGTCTTTATAAAATAACATGAAATTGTATATTCTTAAGTTAAGTATATTTCTTTAGAAATCACAGATCAGACGACAAATATCCCAGTTATGTTTAAACTGTACATGATTTGATCCATTCATGATCCTCAACCAATTCAAGCTATCTGATTGTGTGCATCTTCCGCCACCATTGTCAGCAATCAGCTGTATGTGTGAGTTGAGGAAATCACAGTTTCCAGGTTCTGTCTACGACACCCCTGGGAACCGGAGATAGTCAGCGGTTGTGCATTGGAGAGAGGGAGAGGATGCGCTGCCGCCTCCTTCATTCTCGAATGGCTATCGGGCGCCTCCGTTAGTCGCACGCTACACGCCGCCGTCGACGGTCCGCGACGAAAAACCATCGTCGCGTACATTTTGCACGTGTATCTAATTTAATCCGTCGATTAAAGGCACGTCACTTACACTTACTTATACGATGAAAGCGAAAGGATTAGATCACAATCTCTACAATCTTCTGTGAATCTTCGTAAATGTCTCTGTTGACTGTTTGAAATAAAGACGTAAAGATATAAAAGAGAAAATAAATATAAAGGCATAATGTTAAAACAATGTTTATATTAAAACAAGACAATTGAAAATTTCCGAAATAAAATTGAAAGCCTTAAAAAAATTTAAAATCGTTTAAAATGTGCAAATATTTTAAAATAGCGACAATCTTAAAAAAAGTGAAATTCTCTTTAAAAATTGATAATCTTCAAAGAAATATGTAAAATATTTGAATTTTTAATGAAAATTATAACAATTAAAAAAACCCGTTCAAATTTTTGAAATCTTAAAAAATCGTTAAAAGGATTAAAAATGTTTTAAAATATTGGTCTTCATTTTTAATAAGTGCAAATATTATTAATAAAATTAAAAACTTACTAAAATTTGGAAATATTCAAAAAATTTAAAAATCTTCGAAAAATTTGAAAACTTTTTAAAACGTTGGAAACCTAAAAAAACGTTTAAAATGAAAAATAAGTATAAATCTTAATTCCAAGAAAAAAGAGAAAAGTATTATTATTCATTGAATAAAACATTTATTTTAACAAAACATAATACATTTCAAAAAAACTAAATAAATATTTAGGAAAAGTTCGAAAAACATAAACACCGAGAAATGTTTTAATTTCTTTGTGGCTGTTGTAGATATTCCATAGGAATAAAAATATAAATACTATTTGACTAAAAATATGCATTTTAAACATTGCTAAATGTTAATTAACGCCCAGGAATGTTGATTAAGCTTTGAAATTGGTTATCAATGGCACAAACTTGAAATAACAATGTAGCTTGTTACTATGTTTCCAAAATGTAAATGTGGAAACGTTTAAAGATGAAACCGGCGATAATTAGTTAATACTAAAAATCAATTAAAAATTTAATCGGAAATTAATTAAAATTGAAGAGAGCAAACTTCAAACCGAAGAAAAAAGTATTAAAAACGAAGGAAGAAGTATTAAAACAGAGAAAATAAAATACAGAATAAAAAACAAACAGAGAAGTACTAAAAACTAAGGAAGAATATAAGAGGAAGGAAAATTTAAAGGCGAAAAAAAGAACTACATGTGAAAAAAGAATTGAAAACGAAAAATTAAAATAAAAGATTTTCCAAAAAATGCAAACAAGTGTATGGGTAATTGCACTGCGTAATTAAAATGATTTTAAACGAATCTGTCCTCTCCTTAATGGACAATAATTCGTTGGAGTTGAACGTGAATGCGTCTGACTTTGGTCTTGAAGGACGCCCCCACAACTTGGGACCATTTAATGCCACGCCCCGGAGTGAGGAAGAGGATCTGCTCAACCCTATCGAATGGGTAATCCCCATCACCGTCGTCTATGGGATCATTTTCTTCTTCGGCTTAGTGGGCAACGTCTCTACCTGTATCGTAATCGCACGCAACAAGTCTCTGCACACGGTGACGAACTACTATCTCTTCAGCATCGCCATCTCCGATCTCCTCCTCCTCATCTCGGGCCTACCGCCCGAAATGTATCGCATTTGGTCCCCGGAGAAGTACGTCTTCGGCGAAGCGTTCTGCGTGCTGCAGGGTTTCGCGGCGGAAACCTCGGCGAACGCGACCGTTCTCACAATAACGGCGTTCACTGTCGAAAGGTATCTGGCGATCTGCCATCCCTTTCTCTCGCACACGATGAGCAACCTTTCGCGCGCGATCAAGTACATCCTGGCGATTTGGGTGTGTGCGTTGTGTCTAGCTGCCCCGCAGGCGATACAGTTTGGTGTCGAGGTGGAGCAGAAAAATGGGGTTGAGCTGAGTCGCTGCACGGTGGTGGCGAATGACTTTGTCCAGCACGCCTTTGAGATCTCGACGTTTATTATTTTTGTTGGGCCGATGACGCTGATTACTGTGCTTTATATACTGATTGCGATTAAGTTGAATAAGTCGCGGATGATGAGGAATAGTAAGCAGCGGCAGTTGTCGATGTCGTCGAATGCGCCTTGCAGTGCTGTGGGTGGTGGTGGTGCTAGCGGTGGTGCTTCAAAGAAGATGCAGGCTCAAAATCGAGTTATTAAAATGTTGGGTGAGTGATAAAATTTTTTTGTTACGAAAATAATGAGCAAATGAATCAAAAAATGATGAACGCGTTGCTATTTTTCCGATAGTTCATTTGTTTTTAAGTTATAGTCATTTAAGTGATAAAATAGTTGGTGAGAGTCGCTTCTAGACCTTCTCCCACCAGAGTAGAGCTCATTTGATTCTTATCTTTTTCAGAAAGACAGAAATATATACTTAACTTTCATCTTTTATTTACTTGGAACTACTTGCTTCTGTTTTTCTTTCCATTCCGGGAAAAGTCTATTTTCCGTTGTTGATAGGTTTCCTCATATTATAAGTCAATACACTACATCAACACTGGCTGACGTGGGAGCAAATGGGTCTGATGGAACTCAGTTTTTCTTTTTTAAGTCACAATCGTCAAAGTGATAGTAGATAAGGAACACCGGTTCAAAGGACCATGAAACTAAAGCCATATAAGATTATACTGTATTAATTACTTCAGGTTCTCATTAATAGAATACAGACATGATCCCTAAAATGTGTTCTGGTTTTTATAAGAAAACTTAATGGTCCGGTTCGAAGAGCATATAAAATTATACTGTTTCATTACTACAAGTTCGAGGGAGGAAAATAGAGATTATTCCTAAAGTGTCTTCCAATCTTAATAAACCGTTTCGAATGACTATTACACTTACGACATATAAAATTATACACTATTAATTAATTCAGGTTTGCATTAATAGTAAAATATATATTATTCGTAATATCTTCTAGTTTTCAAAACAAAACTTGATCATTCGGTTCGAAGGACCATAGAACCACCTGGAGATATTAATTACTACAGGTTCTCGTCTGAACTAAAATAGACAGTATAATAAAAGGTAGAGTATCTAACCTGATGATCATTGAGTGGTAGAAGGCCGTGGACCGTGAGAAAGCCGTTGATAATCAGCAAATGACGATAATTAAGCCTCGTTTGGATCAACGATCAGATGAGCGCGTGCGAGCACGCTGCAAGTATGCAACAGCATGCAGCACGCACCGATATACATGCCGATATAATTACAGATATAAAACGCACCGCGCTCGACGACATCGCCACGCGTCGGTGCACACAGACGAAAACAAATAAATACTCACTGCATCACAACGCAATTACACCGAAAGCTAAAGACCCAGACAGGCAGCTAGAGAGAGGGAGAGAGTGAGAGAGTGAGTGAGAGAGAATACGAATAGACAGATAGGAATCGTCGAGAGGAGGCGAGCAAGAATCGCACAACCTGCTCAATTGAGATTGTTTCTCATGCATATATAATGAAATCGGACATGAATCGTTTCCTTTTTTTTCGGTTCTTGTTGTTATTCTCTCTTTTTTCGATTGAATTGGAAACAAGGAAAGTTGCAAAAATGGCTTTGACCGTCGGAAAAAAGTATGTAACTCCATTTTGTAAAGAAAATGGTTGAATATGGTGGATTCAATCACAAGGAAAGGCAACGGAGTAGCCCCCAGAGATTTGTTGAAAATTGGTACAATAAGACTAGAAACTAATTATACTCGAACGAGTTAAATACGCAGCTTGTAGGGACTCTGTATTTCCATTTTGAATGTTCGATTTTACGTTTGTTTCAAGGCTTATTTACTTTTTATTTTAGTTTTTCAAAATTTGTAAGGATTAATAATTATGTATCCGGTCAGGAGACCTGGCTACCGACCATACCAGTACTTCAGCCTTTTTTGTTTGATTTTACCGAGCATCAACTGCTATAGTCATTACCTCTATTCAATTATTTTTCAAAGTAATTAGTCATATTAGAGGCTAACACTATTGATAAGAAGAAGAATTCACTTTAATATGCATCCCCACCAAGAATCGAACCCGCGACCCGTTTGTCTGGTCTGGTCTTCATTCCTTCTGTTTGAGAACTTTCTAAAAGAAGGAGACCAGCACAATACATGCTCGATAATCGATAGCTGTACAAAATTGATTAGAAACATATTAATATTGATTGATGGATAAGGGTGAAAAACCCCTTTTGAAGTTCAAATTCAACATTTCATAAAACAGCTCATTTTAAAAGCAGTATAAAAGAGTTATATCGTACTGGGATTGAAATAAGTTTGATACCATGAGAAAGTAGAAGAAGTGGGAAGAATTTTGATGTTTGTTTCAACTGCATAACTTCATATTTAGTATAACAAATCTTGAGCAAAAGAACTCCTCGAAAATTGCAAAACATGCGCGCGGTCGCTCACTACAAGCGCGAATGTATTGTGATCAAACACGGTCGATTTTGGACACTGTGAGGCGTCGGCTCATTCGAGTATAATTAGTTTCTAGTAGTCATTAGTTTCTAGTCATATATACAAATAAACCAAATTTCTAGCAAATCTAAGAAGCCAACTCCGTAGCCTCTTCTTGACAGCTGTAACCGTTTTCTCTTTTTTTTTGCATTTTGTATCCATTTATTTTGAAAAGGCGATTGTACATAATTAACGCAATTTGTTACACATATATTTTGTAGGTAGGCAGATATGTTATGTTATATTGCATAGGTAGATGAATATTTATTTGAGGCAACGCGTGCACAAATGCAATGCCACGGATAGCAATGATAAAAATTGCGAATGCGATGTTTTCAAGGCTGGCCGATTTGAAGTTTGCCAATTGAATCATCCCGACGCAGTCGAACCTATGCCGATGCTCCCGTTAATGTACGATATGAGTGCGGGATCCGAAAGTATACAATTACCTCTCTGGTTGAGCAATTGATTACGCTATTAATTGGCCGCTATTTGCGCCGGTTTAATTACAATCACTCAAAAGCCAGAACATTTGACTTTTACGTCCACAAAGTACATAACATAATATGGTTTAGTGCAGTATCAGTTTACTGTATTTCAGTAAATAGTTTAGGAATGTCTAGGTCGTAAATTATTGTCATTTATTTGTAAGTTTGTTCGGTGGATTTGCAGGTTGTCAGAGAACAACGTGATATTTTTAGGAAGCAGTGAATTGAAATTATGATTCTTTTATAGTAAAACTTTACAGTAAAACTTTTTTTGTACGGATGAAATGTAAGGCGACTTTGTCGCACGTTCCAGCGGATAGATACAATCTGTTTGAAGTAAGCGTACGCCAAAATCATCAAGTGTGCGTCACAATCATTTGGAGCACGCTTGTAGAAGCTAATGTGGAGGGGTTAGTACCACAATAAAACTGAAATAAAATGAGATTTATTCGATGTGGGACGGAGATGTTGTGAGGTCGTGCAGATCGTAGCAAGTCTGCGTAGTCGGCATCATATGGTATTACCGGAGTTGACTTGGTTGATGCCTCAAGGTGGCTCGGCGTCATTGTTGGTTTGGGTCGTCGAGGAAGTCGTGGTTAGGCATGACAAAGGTACCCGATAATTCCGAGTTACTGGATTTTCCTCGTTGTCAGTTTCGGGTTAAACCGGGCTTTTACTTTTAAGGGTTTAACTCGGATTTTCGCAAAAGTTTCGGTTTCTATACCAGAATCAGCCCATCTTGATAGTATCGGGTTTCCTTATTTTTTTGGCAAGCCTAGTCGTGGTATAGCTCGTGGTCGTAAGGTGACAATAGATATCGTGATGAAGTGGATGATTCAAGACTGAAACAATGTTCACATGTGTAAATCATGAGCTCTTTCATATACAGCGAAGAAGAGGGTGGATCGAGACCTTTCAATACAACTAAACTGACATATGTCAGTTCCAGGCTGGAAAAGAATATGACCTACTTTAGACATTTCCTTCCCTAACACTCATACAATTTTTCGAATAAATTCCCCATAAAATGAATCATAACATCAACAAATTGTAAAACATGCATGACTGCATCAACGCCTGCCTCATGCCACTAACTTCAAACTATCCGATTCCATCAATGCGGTCATTCTTCCAGCAGGATTCTAGTTGGTCCAAGTTTTAATTAAATGCTTCGAAATCAGGTGCCACGCGTAAAATTTCCATGTTTTCCTCCATATACATTCGCCTGCCTTCCTGTTTTTGCGCACAACATGTTTTCCAATACAATTACGAACATAACGAACACCTGCGACAAATACTTTTTGCAAAACTTTTGCGTAATATCTGATATGTTAATTACCTTTGAGGTTATCAATAAACTTTAATGATACGTATTCGCTACGCTGACTTGTAATTTTTCACAATTTTTAACGATCATGTCAAACTGGGTGAAAAGTTCAACAAGTCACTTTTAAGTCACTAATCAATGAATAATATGTAAAACAAAGCAATACATGTGTATAATTGTACGATAAATTTTTAATTAGGCAAATCAAGTTGCATAATTACTACGGCTGTCAGTAAACAATACTCGATGAAGTAGCATGAAGTGGCATGGCTATATTAAGATGATCTATAATAAAAGGATCAATTTTCCAGGTCCTTCGAATGGAATCATCCGTTATTCGAATACTTTACAAGTTTTTCAGACCGTAAGGTGGTCACTTCAAGCAGTAAACTTCCAACTAATAGCCGACCTCTGACAATGTATATGTCCTATTTTTATTCATTTCCTCAGAAATTGCCATGGTCCTTCGAACCGGATCGATGCAACTAAACTAAAATGTATGGGAATACAACCTACTTTAGACTCCTCCTTTTCTAACAATCTTTTTTTCTACTACGGAATTCCCAATAAAACATATTCATAACTCCAGAAATCAACAAATCGTAATCTAATTTTCATTTTTTTTCGAATTAAAATTAGTGAAATAGGTAACTTCCAATTAGAATGCGACTCATTATAATATACTCCTTTCCAGAGAATTTTCACTATTTTTTTAAAAGATTTTTTAAATTTAAATTTACAATCAGTATAAGTCGTGAAATATAAACATGTTCCCTTGTTTTATTTAATACTTCTTTGGGAATTATTATGCTGCTTCGAACCGGAAAATCGCCCGCCTTCTATTTTTCTACTAAAAAGTCTAAAGTCACTTTTATATCACTAATCAATGGATAACATGTAAAACTATGCGATACATGTTAATTAGTGAAATCAAATTGCATAATTACTGCGGATGGCAGTAAACAATAGTTGATGAAGCAGTATGAAGTGGCATGGTTATATTAAGATGATGAGCACACTCTTTTGTTGTGAATTCCCTTGTTGTTGGTGGAACAAGTGAGGTTAATTAATAATCACGTTTGGGCGTTGTTCAGTCACACGTGTTCCATGCGTCAATTTCAACGCATGAAACTATGCGTTGTTTGTTCGCTCCGGTTGCGGGGGATATTCATGGAGTAGGAGGAGGTGGCGGTGAGAGGGACCTAACCGGAAAACGTCAAATCACCCTTTGGAAGGAAGCGGCTATCAATGGTTGGGGAAGGACACGGGTTGCAAACGTGCTGGGAGTGGCTGTCAACTCGGATATTGTCGATGCTATTCCGTCCAATATTGTACCAAAATTTATCTGTCCCAATGGTGAAAGTTTCTGTCTATTCTTCTTTGATTTGTAGTTATTGCCGGAGGGTTGTGCGGACGAGGAATTGTTAATATTTGTCTTTCATGAACTTTTATCTATGGAGTTTCATAAAGTTGATATTTTTGTGACAGAAAATAGTGGATATTATTCATGAGTTCTAATTTTCTTTATGAAAAGTTTTGATGATTGGGTTCGAAGGACCATAAAATCACTGTATGTAAATAGTGTGCTCCGTTGATTCATTATATTCTGATTAAGAAACTCCCGGAGTTCGAAGGACCGTGAACATTTCGTGGAAAGGAGAAAAAATTAGGAGGAACATTAGTAGAAGGCGGGTACTGTTTGGCAGTTAATTATTTCGTCCAGTTTACTACTGAATATTTGAAAGGTATCGATGATTAAGTTCGAAGGACCATGTCTTATTAAGAATTAAATAGACATTATTCATAATATATCTTTCAGATAGCGGCGGCTTGCCGCGTTGCCGCGTAGCTAGGCGTTGGATGGGTGACCACTTGGTCTCCCCACTCAACAAGCGGCTGCGGCGCCGTCCGCGAACTCCTGATTTCGCG
>WSZQ02080960.1:0-17384 GCA_019419845.2 Weissflogia rhopalogaster
CTGGAAAATGGCATATTAAGTATAACTCGAAAACTTTCAAGAGATATGTGGAGGTCGAGGATTACTTCACAAAGTACCAAATACACTAATTGATATTACTTATTAAGAAAATATTCAAATTTCAGTATGGTTTTGAAATTGATTAATGAAGCTAAGGCAAGAATTAATAGTGATCCAAACTATGTCAATAAAGCTGAGCACGATAAAAGTGTTTTTGAGAAGTTGATTGCCATAGACGAACAAACTGCTATGGTTATGACTATGGATATGCTTAGCGCTGGAATCGATACGGTAAGTGACCTCGTTTCTTCTCCTCGGTCGCCCATTCGCTATTCATCCCTTCATACCTTTTGGCTCTATTATCCCAGGTATCCTCCTCTAGTCGGACTCCATCTAAAATGTTCTGTTACCAAAAATGTGTCTTCTTGGCTTATCCCTGCGTTTTCTATGTAATCGTGCCCTCACCCTGTCACTAGAATATATGAACACTTCATACCGTAACTGCTGTTTCTTATTTTCCCTTATCGCTCATGTTCTTGTATATGTTTCTTCTTTTAATCTTCTTTGGATACCACTAGTAGCCTATCACTTATTGGTTCAGCCTGATGGTGTGTTTGTCTACAGCATAGGATTTAGTTGTCGAATAAATAAATAATTATATACAGGACAAACACACTAACCTCTCCATAGTCTCCTTTTCATCTTCTTTATTAAAACTTGGAGTGGGAGGAACCATCTTGATATTCTCAACCTTCTTTTCTTCACCTCCGTCGCCCATTCGCTATTCATCTCTTCATGCCACTTGGCTATATGAACCCATGTATTCTCTCCTAGTCGGATACCATCCAAACTTTTCTGCTCCTTTCTTCTGTACCTAACTTACGCCAATAGACATTTGTCATCTTTACTCCTCCCAGTCACTTGTATGTAAGTATATTTTATGCTGTAACTGCTGTTTCCTATTTTCTCTTGTTGGAGCTGTTCTACTATTCCCAGCTCCAGAAACAACGTTATTGGTTCTTTGTCTTAGACTACATTAAAGTCCTAAAATACTAGATACATTTTGCCCTCGCCTACAATCGTTTCCTCCGTTATTCTACTTATAATTAGCCTTACTATTATTCCTCTGCCTTGCCTGTTCCCTTGGGACTCAGGTTTAATATTATTTTCCTCCGCTTCTTCTGCCAGTCACCGTAATACCATGGTCATTCTTTAAAATAAATTTCAGACATCAAAAGCAACAGGTGGTACTCTCTATAATCTTGCAAGAAATCCCAAATATCAGATTATGCTACGTGAAGAGTTGAAACGCCTTCTGCCAAACAAACACACGCCAATAACATATGAAGTGCTTGAACAAGCCAAAGTGCTCAAAGCTGTCATAAAAGAATCTTTAAGGTTGATACCAGTAGCTTCCGTGGGTGTCCGCGTGATGAACAATCCTATAGTGTTCAGCGGTTATCAAGTTCCTGCCGGGACTACTGTGTTAATACCACATTTGTATCTAAGTAAAATGGTAAACGGGCATTTCGACAAGCCTGAGGAGTTTCTGCCGGATCGTTGGCTGCGAGGTGGCACAGGTGATCGTGTTAATACATTTGTAAGCCTGCCTTTTGGTTTCGGATCGCGGTCATGTATAGGAAAACGATTGGCTAATATGGAACTGGAGATAATTGTTGCAAAGGTAATTTGGCCGTTTCTTAATATCTGTAAACTTAAGGTTGTTATTTTTAGATGGTGAGGAATTTTGTGTTTGAATGGCATCATCCCGAAGTGAGATGCAAACAGCAGGTGATTTACGGTATATCTGACCCTTTGAAATTGAAAATTATTGATGCGTCTGATTGAGATTTATATTGATAGATTATGTTAATAATTGCGCTGTTTCTATCGATTTATTACATTTTCGTAAAATATATAACATATTTTAAAAATTAAACATTATGACTAAAGACTATAACAAATATACAAAGTATATGATATAATAAAATATTTAATTTATCTTTTTTTTTACTTTTACTTACAATAATAATTTTAATATACTTATACGATATGCGGCACCAATAGGAATGTCAACCTTTCACGAAGTATCGATACTTTTTGGTACTAATACTTTTTAAACTTCAATACTTTCGATACCCAAGTATCGAAGAAAAGTATCGATACTTATTGGTATCAAAAATATACATTGGCGCCATCTTATACTTATCGATACCAATACATTTTTGACATCCCTAGGCACCAGAACTTTAAAAAATATATGGAACCGTTTTCCAGTGATTATAAACCTATTCTTATCTATACATTTTGGGTGAAAATTTGGATGTTGACGTAATTATCATAAGCCCAAGCATGTATTGGCCACATTACGTGATAATTACTAGAAATATGCATTAACGTATTTCCTTTCGAATTCTACATCGAACAACGAGAAAATTTTAGGTATTTACGTGTTTCAATG
This sequence comes from Weissflogia rhopalogaster, assembly GCA_019419845.2. Taxonomy (NCBI): domain Eukaryota; kingdom Metazoa; phylum Arthropoda; class Insecta; order Coleoptera; family Staphylinidae; genus Weissflogia; species Weissflogia rhopalogaster. The sequence goes on from WSZQ02080960.1 coordinate 2,462, forward strand.
TTATCACGCACGCGTTGGATGCTAAGTTAAGTGGTAGAACTGTAGCGATTTATTTGAAATTTAAACATCTTCAGGCATATAAATGTACTTCTAGGTATCTTATTTTCACACTTTCCATACTTTTCTTCGTCTTGTTTCTACCTGTTTAGCCTTTTAGGGTTGTCTACTACACTTGGTCTATTCACTCTGACTTACGCTTAATTACTCTACTCTCTCTTACCTATTGCTATCGGATAGACTTATTCAGCCATTTCACCACCACCCTTATGCCTCCCAACTTAAGGGGTTGGATAAATTTCGACTCATTCTGTCTCCAACTCTAAATAAGTTCACATCCATTTTTCTCTACCGATATCTCTCGCATGTAAGTGCGTGTAACTGCGACTCCATTTTGAACTACATAACATTCGTTTGTAAATAAAGAACTTTTTGTAAATTGGAATACGTGTTAATTTGAGCATCTTCAAACCTGCGTACCACGATCCCACAGGACTGTTCGAAAGGTACCTTTGCATTACTATATATAAGTAATGCAACAAGCTGGGACGGGCAGAATGGGTAACAGTTTTTTGAGCTACTTTCAGAGCATCGAAGGTTGCAGAGCATATACGCCAATAGCAGTGCCATTTGTGTTTCAATGTTATCACTGTTATCCACTCTTTCCACTATCTAGATCGAAGTTGAAAAATAAACATATATATCTTTATCAGTATTGAATCGAGATAAATTCTATCAATATAATTGCTTATATTGTATATTGAAATAACTATTCATAGTAAATTAAAACCTTTATTTGTTTGCTTTCATTGTCCTCCCCTCTATTTGTTATCTCCAACAAAACATCAAACCTTATGCGAATTAGGTACAATGTTAATTGCATTACTCCTACCTCTAAAAATCACAAATTACGGTTAACTGCTTGAAAGTACGTTTGAGTTATACTTTAGTCGCAATCATGCTGCGCTTGAGTACGTTCCAAGCTGTCCTTGGACATTCAATTTTAAAAAACTTTCGAACCTGTTCAAAAATAAACCAAAAAAGTTACTCAATCGATGCAATAACACGGAACGCACCGGAAACTGATTATCAAAGTGTTGACTATCGGAATGCCAAACCGTTTTCATCGATTCCGGGACCAAAGCCATTGCCAATTATTGGTAATGCTTGGTTGTTTATTGGAGGTGTTGATTTTGTTAGGATTTGCACAAAGTAAGTAAATTTAAAAAAAAATGAAAGATCAAGGTTAATGCTTTTTATATGCGACACTATCAACTTTAGGATGCAGAAAGAATATGGTGATATAGTAAAAATGCGAAAATTTCTCGGAATGGGAGATATTCACTTCTTGTTTGATCCTCGTGATATGGAGACTGCGATGCGAAATGAAGGACAATGGCCGGATCGTGAATTTCTGACATCGGCGAAATATTACCGTCATACTTTACGAAAAGATATTTTTGGAGATGTTTATGGCTTACTTAATGGGTAAATTATCATTTAAATATTATCTTTCAACAAACAAGATTAAACCCTATTTTCCTATAAAATATTAGAAAAAATGAAAGTTGGGGAACATTCCGAACAGCTGTCAATCCAATTATGATGCAACCTAGGGTAACTCATCAATATATTCCCCAAATTAATGCAATAGCTGACGAATTCATTGATTACGTTAAAATTTTAAAAAATCGAAGCCCTGTTAATGAAACCCCAGCTGATTTTACGAAGGAATTAAATAAATGGGCGTTCGAATCGATTGCAGCCATTGCGATGGATACAAGATTAGGAGTATTAGCTGAACATCCCAGTGAAAAGGCAATGAAAGCGATAGAATGTATAATGAACATTATCCATTTGTCTTTTCTTGTTGATATTATGCCAATGGGTATCTACCATGTTAAATTCAATACACCATGGTGGAAGAAATTTGTTGCTTCTATGGACTATTTTACTTAGTGAGAAACTTAATTTTCTTTAAAATGTATTGGAGTACTTACTTGGGTCATTTTTAGTATGACTTTGGATTTGATCAAAGATGCAAGTAAAAAAATCAATAATGATCCAGATTATGCTCATAAAGCAGAACACGATAAGTCTGTTTTTGAGAAATTGGTTGCCAAAGATAAGCAGGTTGCTTTGGTAATGACTCTGGATATGTTGGGTGGTGGTATTGACACTGTAAGTATATTGAATTGATTTTCTTTTTCTCAAATTATTACTACAATGAAACTCCATAAGTTTATCTAACTTTGAACCGAGGTCGTTTTCTTTCACCTTAGGTAAAGAAGTAATTAATAATAATAATAATAATAATAACACATATTTTAATGTCTATCGACCTCTGTGGGTCTTTCCGACGTGGATATGTTTTTTTTTCTTTCTTTATTATATTTATTTGTATGATTTTTGTATTGTTGTTATTTACAAGTATGTTTTTTTTGTGTTTATACAATTGTTTGTTGGTTGAGGTGAGTTGTTGATGTATATGTTGTTGTTGTGGTTGAGAGTAGTTCTCGCAGTGAATTTCAGGTGTCAGTAAAGTGTGAAGTTGAATGTTTGAAGTTGGATGTTGTGTTTGAAGTTGGGAATTTGAAGTATAGTGTTTGCACACTTTGATGTCCTCATTGCGTATGTGATCATTTCCATTGCATTTAGCCTTAATCTATCGTTTCGAGTTATAATCCATGTTCCTGTCTCATATGTTAAGACACTCTTGTCTAGCATATTGTAGATCATCTGTTTCCGCTTTTTGGTTATTTTTTCTGACCACCAAATGGAGTTATTCTGTCCCGTATGTTTAACGTGTCCCTAGAATCATCCGTATTAACATTGCCAAGGTACTCTGATGAAATACTATTTAAATGTGCATTTTCAGTTGCCCAAAAAAAGTTCGCGGGGTTTACCAATTTTTGATAAAATATTTTGTTGGACTGTACCAATTACTTTTCCAATTAAATTATTATCTTTTCTGACATTCTTATATGTATGTATTCCAGACCGCCAAAGCAGTAGGAGCAACTTTATACTACCTTGCTAAGAATGTCCAAGTCCAAGCCAAACTACGAGAGGAATTAAAACGCCTTCTTCCCAGAAAAGATACACCCATAACCAAAGAAATTCTAGATGAGGCCAAGTATCTTCGTGCTTGTATCAAAGAATCTTTGAGGCTTGCACCAATTGTATCCGGGAATATGCGGATAATGACAAAAGACCTTGTTATCGCTGGTTATCAGATCCCCAAAGGCACTATTATATCCATGCCATGTTTGTATTTGTCTACAGGAATGGATACATATTATAATAAACCAAAAGAATTTATTCCTGAGCGTTGGCTTAGAGGTGTTAAAAAAGATAATGTGAATGCATTTGTTACTCTTCCATTTGGTTTTGGACCGAGGAGTTGTATTGGTAAAAGAATGGCTAGTATGGAAATTGAAGTCGTCGTTTCTAAGGTTTGTAAATACACTATTGTTTCATTAATTTGAGGTAATGAGAATTTTATTTGTAGATGGTTAGAAATTTCATGATGGAATGGAAGCATAAGGACATGACCTTTAAACAAGAAATGCTCTATGGAATAAGTGATCCGTTGAAGATTAGTTTGCATGATATAAGTGATTAAAATCTTTTAAATGACGTTTAAGTTCATTTTAGGATGTGTGAAAGTTTAAGGATTTTTATTGATATTTATTGATATGAACAAAAATTATAGACCGATTATTTTACATAATATAGATAAAATGATGAACCAAAAAATTCTACATATTTATTGGCCCACTGATAAAATAGATTGCTCAACCCTGCTAAATACTCTTTTCAGACCTTTCAATTTTTTTTTCATTTTTCAATTTTTCATACCACGCATTAGATTCCTTAGAGTCTTCCCAGGTTGGAAAACACTATTCTATACCAACGAACACTCGTCATCTTTACAATCCAGTTGGTCAGATCGCTGCTTACCACGCATTGCCTAGAATATCGCCTCTGTTCCCGTTGCAATTTACATTAACATCTATGGTTGTCCCTGAAAAAGTCTTCATCGCCAAGGCAGCAACCTACTCAACTATTCCACACATATTCAAATGTCGACCATTTTGATTGATGTCTACTGACCACAAGTTTCCTAATTCTTCTTCAATAAAATCATATTCGCCTATCCTAAAATATTTAGAATGATCTAAAATATGGCATAGAAGGTCAAAATCGATGATGACTGAAACATATGATAAACACAAGCGGAAGTTGGAATTTTGGTTTATTATTATCCTTCTTACTCAATTATCTAATCACATCATACTTAGAACCAGATAAACTACAACCATATAAATACAATGTAATCATGAGAGTTTGTTCACAGTGTCAGAAATTTCCTACTCCCAAAAAGTGTATTACGTGGTATTCCTAACTTTATTTAGGTTGCGTGTTACCCGCAAACATGCTTCGACCATATACGCTTCAAACCATCCTTGGTCATGACATAGCTAAACACATTCAACCCAAATTACTCAAACCACAGAAATGGTATTCAACTGGAATGGCCGCCGCGACCAGCGAGATCTCACAGGAGAAGGGTAATAGTCATCACAATATTGAGTATCAGAATGCCAAACCAAATTCGGCGATTCCCGGACCAAAACCGCTGCCATTAGTTGGTAATGCTTGGAGGTTTATGGGCGGTGTTGATTTTGGTAAACTATGTCAAGAGTAAGTTGTTTATGCTGGCACTCAAAACAATGTCTTTTTTTATTTTTGTTTTTGAAGTATGCAGAATCAATATGGAGATGTTGTAAAACTGCGTAAATTGTTAGCTTTTGGAGATATGACCTTCATTTATAATATTCGTGATATTGAATATGCGCTTCGGAATGAAGGACAATGGCCGAACAGACAAAACCTGGAATCAAATATGTATTATCGACATGACTTGCGAAAAGATATTTTTGGAGATACTCATGGATTGATTAACGCGTAAGTCATTTCATATATAATTTACAAAGAGGGTTCCCCCTTAGGATATTACATGACACAGGAATCCCCCTTTACATTATCAAACACTGTGCCTCCTAAGAGACACTTTAATAGAAAAGGCCGAGGGACAGAGAGGGGCTGGGCCTGGGGCGTACATTTGAAAATATATAAATATATTGTTTCTGAAATAGCCAAAATGAAAAATGGGCATCATTACGTACAGCAGTCAACCCAATACTGATGCAACCCCGTGTAACACATCAGTATATTCCCCAAATCAACGAAATCGGCGACGAGTTTATCGAACTCGTAAAAATTCTGAAAAATAGAAGCCCAACCAGGGAAACCCCTGCCGACTTTATCGACATTATAAACAAATGGGCTTTTGAATCTATAACTGCCATTGCAATGGACACAAGATTGGGTGTTCTTGCCGAAAATCCCAGCGAAAGAGCTGAGAAAGCAATTCGCTGCATGATGGATGTTATTTATTTATCTTTCGCTTTGGACATTCTACCAACCGGTAAATTTCATAAAAAGTTTAAGACATCTACTTGGAAGAAATTTATTGACAGTAATGATTATTTTACAAAGTAAGTCTAGTTTTCATCTTCGAAATAGAGTATATATAACTAAGTATTAATTTTAGCCTAACATTGGACTTAATCAAGGACGCAGAAGAACGTATTAAGAATAATGCAAATTATGCGCAGAAATCCGAACACGAAAAATCGGTTTTTGAAAAGTTGATTGCAAAAGATAGAAAGGTTGCTCTTGTCATGACTTTGGATATGTTGAGTGCTGGTATCGATACGGTAAGCGTTAAATCTTCGATATTCATTTATAAATCCTCTCATAACATATTATTATACTTTTATTAGACTGCGAGGGTAACTGGAGCAACTTTATACTACCTGGCCAAACATCCGAAAGCCCAAGAAAAACTGCGTAAAGAAATCAATCGCCTCTTACCCCAAAAGAACACGCCGATAACCAGAGAAATCTTAGATGAAGCCAAATATCTTCGAGCATGCATTAAAGAGTCTTTGAGATTCGCACCCATTGTCTTCGGTACTCTACGTATAATGGGCAAGGATCTTGTTCTCGGTGGTTATCAAATTCCAAAAGGATCAATTGTAACCATTCCTAATCTGTATTTGAGTACGTTTGTTGATCGGCATTACTCCAACCCAATGGAATACATGCCTGAGCGTTGGCTTAGGGACGTCAAGAATGAAAATGTAAGCGCTTTTATTTCCCTTCCGTTCGGTTTCGGAGCGAGAAGTTGTATTGGAAAACGCTTGGCCAATATGGAGATTGAAGTTGTCATTTCAAAGGTTAGTTGCAATCTTTGGGCATAACCTTATATAGTATTAACATAACATTGTTACAGATGATCCGAAATTTCGCCATGGAATGGAATCATAAAGATATGACATTCAAACAGGAAATGCTCTATGGAATTGCTGATCCGTTAAAGATTAAATTATCTGAGATTAAAGACTAAGTTATTTTTAGTATAGTTAGAATTAATTTTAAGTATTCTTAAGTATTTGTATTTTGATAAAATCATAAAAAATCGCAATCGTTAGAAGTTTATTTATAAATTTATCGTTTTATCTCGTGAACATCAGCCGGCCTACGTTTTCCAAATCGCGAAGACCATAATGTTGCGACGCCGTACCGCTGAGCCAAAGTATATTAAACTATTTTCGTTCGACTGCTGTCAAGAAATCAGGGGATCGCACGAAATCAAATACATTCACCCAAATCTCGGACGGAACTATCTTTATTCACGCGAGCACGGTGTTTTTATACAAGAATGGCGCTCCCCTTGCCTCTCTACGCCTTCCTGAGGGGCCGCCATCAGCAACCGCCAACTCTCAGTAACGGCTGTTGCTGACGAGTAACACCTGCATCCGCCTCTCAACGATTTTCAACCGTTTTTATAATATAGTACATTTGAAATAAAAAAATATCATGAATAAAAAGTGTTCTTATGTTTCTTTTCTTCACCAATTTATAATTGTTTCAACAATCTGCTCCTACGCAGCAGTCCGATTAAGATCACTGGTTAAGCACCGCACGTGCCGAGCCTCAAAGCGGCGAGTAAGGTGCTGAAGTCGCAAATCCTTAAGTGTCTTTCCAGCACATTCTAGAATCTTTGATTGCCCGCGAGTCGGCTGCATATGAACCAGCACTTCCCGTGGGGTATTATTAGACCAGGAGTCTGAAACGTTTTGCGGCTGACAGTCAAAATCAACAACTTTCTGAATAATATAGGGATGTTTGGGTAACTGTATCAAATACGGCATCCTTAACTGCTCATATATTTACTTCTATTGTCCTTCATCTAAAATAGACAAGTATATTTGCTTCAACCAGATAAACCCAAACGAAAATTCAAAATTTCAATTATTTTTATCCTTTTTACACACATTTCTACACATTTTGTACATATTGCCAGCAATTTCCTCCTCCCAAAAACGTTTATTACGTGCTACTCCTAACTTTATTTACGTTGCGTGTTAGCCGCAAATATGCTTCGACCATTTACGCTCCGAACCGTCCTTGGTCAAGACTATGCTAAACACTTTCAAAACAAATTGCACAACATATAACAGTGGCATTTAACTGAGACGGCCGCCGGCAATATGTCACAGGAGGAAGGCAATAGTTATCCCAATATTGATTATCAGGATGCCAAACCAAATTCGGAGATTCCTGGACCGACACCGCTGCCATTAGTTGGTAATGCTTGGAGGTTTGTGGGCGGTGTTGATTTTTCTAAACTTTGTCAAGAGTAAGTTGTTTATTTCACGACAATTTTTTGTAAAAATATTTGAAGAATACTAAATTAATCATTGTTATTTTTTTAAGTATGCAGAGTCAATATGGAGATATTGTGAAACTGCGTAAACTGTTGGCTTTTGGTGACATGACCTTTCTTTTTAATACTCGTGATATTGAATATGCGCTTCGAAATGAAGGACAATGGCCCAGCAGAGAAAATTTGGAGTCAAATATGTATTATCGACACACCTTACGGAAGGATATTTTCGGAGATACTCATGGTTTGCTTAACGGGTAAGTCAAAATGTGCACACTATATTAGTGGATACGGGATGATCCTCATTGTGATATTATTGGACCCGGGAGACCGCGTTGAAATATTACCTGGCACGGAGATTCCCTTGATATACTCAGATGTTACTCGGTAGGTGCTATGTAATTCGCAGTAATGCACAAGACCTGACTTAACAGGATCTTTTGTCTTTTAAGTTCTTTGAATTCTTGAGATACAAAGACTGAATTCAAAAAAGGAATGTTCATGTACACCGCACAAAATTTGAATATGAAACTACTTTCGACATTAACGATAATTTATTAAATATGACTAATTTTATTTTCCCAAAAATAGACAAAATGAAACATGGGGATCATTTCGAACGATCGTCGACCCAATATTGATGCACCCCTGTGTAACTCATCAATGTATTCCCAAAATCAATGAAATCGGCGACGAGTTTATCGAACTCGTAAGAATCCTAAAGAATAAAAGTCCAGCGAGCGAAACTCCTGCAGACTTTATCGACATTTTAAACAAGTGGGCTTTTGAATCTATAACTGCCATTGCAATGGACACAAGATTGGGCGTTCTTGCCGAAAATCCCAGCGAAAGAGCCGAGAAAGCAATTCGCTGCATCATGGACGTTATTAATTTGTCTTTTACTCTCGACTTTCTACCATCTGGTAAATTTCATAAAACCTTCAAGACATCTACTTGGCAGAAATTTATTGACAGTAATGATTATTTTACAAAGTAAGTCAAGTTTTCATTTTCGAAATAGAGTATATGTAACTAAGTATTAATTTTAGCCTAACATTGGACTTAATCAAGGACGCAGAAGTACGTATTAAGAATAATCCTAATTATGCGCAGAAAGTCGAACATGAAAAATCGATTTTTGAAAAGTTGATTGCCAAAGATAAAAAGGTTGCTCTTGTCATGACTTTGGATATGTTGAGTGCTGGTATCGATACGGTGAGCGTTAAAACCTTGATATTTATTTATAAACACTCTTATAACATATCATTATTTTTTAATAGACTGCCAAGGTAACAGGAGCAACTCTATACCACTTAGCCAAAAATCAGGAAGCCCAAGGAAAACTTCGTGAGGAAATGAAACGCTTGCTACCCGAAAAGAACGCTCCGATAACTAAAGAAATCCTAGATGAAGCCAAATATCTTCGAGCATGTCTTAAAGAGTCTTTGAGATTATCCCCGATTGTCTTCGGTAATCTGCGTATAATGACCAAGGACCTTGTTATCGCTGGTTATCAAGTTCCAAAAGGATCAATTATAACTGTTCCTAATCTGTACTTGAGTACCTGCACTGATCAACATTATTCAAATCCTAAGGAATACATCCCTGATCGTTGGCTCAAAACTGAAAATGTAAATGAGTTTGTTACGCTTCCGTTTGGTTTTGGTCCGAGAAGTTGTATCGGAAAGCGCTTGGCCGATATGGAGATTGAAGTCGTCATTTCAAAGGTTGGTTGCAATATCTGGAGATAACCTTAAAGAGCATTATCGTAACATTGTTACAGATGATCCGAAATTTCATCATGGAATGGAATCATAAGGATATGACATTCAAACAAGAAATGCTCTATGGAATCGCTGATCCGTTAAAGATTAAGTTATCTGAGATTGAGGACTAAGTTATTTGTAAGTTTCACGAGAATTCATTTTTAAGTATCCGTATTTTGATAAAATCGTAAAAAAATATAGTAATTTTCAGTGATTTATTTATAAATTTATAGTTTTATCTCTGATATAGATAAGATATATATTTGAAATGAACAACTTGTTATTAACTAAAAAGTTTCTTATGTTTTTTTACATTTACATGAAATAAATTTAACTCAATTTGATTAGATAAATGTGTATTATGAATATGTATAAGGATTATTTAAGTAAAATATAATGATTATTGATTATGGCAAACATTCCCTCGGATCCCAACCTGGGGTACATCCTCGTATCCCTAGGAATAATATATTATTCAGGGAACTGCATGGATCAAAAGTTGGAAACCTGCGTCTGTGGATTAAAATGAACTGCAATCGGAACAATCTGAATTATGTATAGGGATGTCAGGATCTCTCTCTCTCTCTCTCTTTCTCTCTCAAGATTCCCTTTAGGATATTGATATAAATTTTAAAAGGGGATATTGGCAGAATTCAATCCTAAGTGACCTCCTCGAGCTTGAGAAAAATCTCAAATTGAAGGTACTTCTTTCAAACCGGATATGGACGACTTGAAATTAATACATGTGTCATTTAATGACTCGCGGGGTCATAGGTTTTCAACTGCTGCAATTGACCGAAGAGGGTTACGTAAAAAACGCTGCAAATAAAAAATACCACATATTGAAAGCGAAGTTGAATCAAATCGACCTTGGGGAATGCTCAAAAATATATACTGCAATTAGAGAAAGACAGAGTCTCATCTGCTGATTGTGAGTTATTTTTGATCAGAAGCAAATACAGGAGTCAGCCACGTTCCGTCGACGTGATACGCTTGGGCGTGAATAAAAATGCTTTTCTTCTTTGGGAAACACAAAAATATTTATTTTTTCTGCTATTGCCGATGCAAAAGATGCAAGTACAACCAGTGACATTTCAAATCGTGGAGTTCAACGGACATTCCTGGGCCGTTTTTTCTAGGCTTTTCTTAATGTTTTAATGGAAATAATCGAGGGGTCCCTATAAAAGTAAATTTGATCCACGTCTCAAATGAGAAGAGCGGGTTGCTCCTGAATTGATTTAATGGATTTAGTTGTACATTCTAAAATAATTGCAATGTTTGTAAAAATATTACATCTTTAACACCTTATATATTTACGTTGCTTTGCCCTTCATCTATAAATAGACAATCAAAATCGATCCTGATGTCTGACGCATGTGCGTAAACCAGAAAAAACTGAAGCAAAACTTGGAATTTTCAATTTTATATTATGTTATATTAAATATCTAACCATAACATATTCGCAACTATGTAATACGCAACTATATAAACACAATCAGATCATGGGAGTGTGTACACATTGCCAGGCGTTTCCTCCTCCCAACAAAGTTTATTATGTGCTATCCGTAACTTTATTTACGTTGGCTTTAGTCGCAAACATGCTTCGACCGAATACGCTTCGAACTGTCCTTGGTCATGACATAGCTAAACACTTTCAACCAAAATTACACATCACACAAAAATGGTATTCAACTGGAACGGCCGCCGCAGCCAGCGGGATCTCACAGGAGAAGGATAATAGTTATCCTAATATTGAGTATCAAAATGCTAAACCAAATTCGGCGATTCCCGGACCAAAACCACTGCCGTTAGTTGGTAATGCTTGGAGGTTTATTGGCGGTGTTGATTTTGCTAAACTTTGTCGAGAGTAAGTTGTTCATGTTGCCACTTAAAAAACAGTGAAGGTCATTTTTTGGTAAACATAATTGATGAATTCTTGATTGATGTTTGTTAATTTCTTTGAAGTATGCAGAATCAATATGGAGATATTGTGAAACTGCGTAAATTGATGGCTTTTGGTGACATGACCTTCCTTTATAATACTCGTGATATTGAATATGCTCTTCGAAATGAAGGACAATGGCCTAATAGAGAAAATCTGGAGTCAAATATGTATTATCGACATACATTACGAAAAGATATCTTTGGAGATACTCTTGGTTTGCTTAACGGGTAAGTCAGAACATAATTTTTAGAAGAAATATATTTTTCATACTTTTTATTACCTTACTCCCTTGCTCATGTATATAAAATTAAAGGAGGATTCCTCCGAGACATTAGACCGGGGAGACCTTCTTATCGCTTAACAGGTGGATCTCCGAGATCCCAGGATTCCCTGATATTCATGAGAGAGGCTCATTATAGAAGCAAGTGTCTCAGAAGAGGGGTGCAACGAAATCTGGATCCTTAGAAAGATCAGGCAATGTGATCCTTTTCGAAGGACCATGAAAAGGGTTCCACTTTGATTGGACTGTAAAAACAGATATTTATGTTATGCCTGTTTCGTGAGACTGTGTTTTGTCCTCTTGGAAAAAAGAAGAAGAGAAGAGAGAAAAAAATACTAAACACTCGACGAGACGGTCGAGGAGTGGGTACCCTTTTGAGACACTTGTTTGGATTTTTGCCAAAATATTCAAAGGGATGACATTTTGTATTTAATTAGAGTTGGAAATCCACTCTATCCAACTATTTTTCGTTATTAACGATTATTTGCAAAATATTTCAAATTTTATTTTTCCCAAAAATAGCCAAGATGAAAAATGGGGATCATTTCGATCAGTCGTCAACCCAATAATGATGCAACCCCGTGTAACTCATTAATATATTCCCCAAATCAATGAAATCGGCGATGAGTTAATCGATCTCGTAAAAATCCTGAAGAATAAAAGCCCAGCCAGCGAAACCCCTGCCAACTTTATCGACATATTAAACAAGTGGGCTTTTGAATCTATAACTGCCATTGCAATGGACACAAGATTGGGCGTTCTTGCCGAAAATCCCAGCGAAAGGGCCGAGAAAGCTATTCGCTGCATGATGGATGTTATTCATTTGTCGTTCGCTCTGGACTTTCTACCAACTGGAAAATTTCATAAAAACTTTAAGACATCTACTTGGCACAAGTTTATTGACAGTATGGATTATTTTACAAAGTAAGTCAAGTTTTCATCTTTGAAGAAGAGTAATTTTAATTATAAGTGTTAATTTTAGCTTAACATTGGACTTAATCAAGGACGCCGAAGAACGTATTAAGAATAATCCAAATTATGCGCAGAAATCCGAACATGAAAAATCCGTTTTTGAAAAGTTGATTGCGAAAGATAAAAAGGTTGCTCTTGTCATGACTTTGGATATGTTGAGTGCTGGTATCGATACGGTGAGCGTTAAAACCTCGATATTCATATATATACACTTTCATAACATGTTATTATATTTTTATTAGACTGCGAGGGTAACCGGAGCAACTCTATACTACTTAGCCAAAAATCCCAAAGCTCAAGAGAAACTTCGTGAGGAAATCAAACGCTTCCTGCCCGAAAAGAATACTCCGATAACCAAAGAAATCCTAGATGAAGCCAAATATCTTCGAGCATGCATTAAGGAGTCCCTTAGATTATCCCCGATAGTCTTCGGCAACCTGCGTATAATGACCAAGGACCTTGTTATTGGTGGTTATCAAATTCCAAAAGGATCAATAATAACTATTCCCAATCTGTATTTGAGTACGTTTATAGATCAGCATTACTCTAATCCAGGGGAATACATTCCTGAGCGTTGGCTTAGAGATGTCAAAACTGAAAATGTAAACGCTTTCGTTTCCCTTCCGTTCGGCTTCGGAGCGAGAAGTTGTATTGGAAAACGCTTAGCTAATATGGAGATTGAAGTCGTCATTTCAAAGGTTAGTTGTAATATTTGGACAGAACCTTAAATAGTATTAACCTAACATTGTTACAGATGATCCGAAATTTCGCCATGGAATGGAATCATAAGGATATGACATTCAAACAGGAAATGCTCTATGGAATTGCTGATCCGTTAAAAATTAAATTATCTGAGATTAAGGACTAGGTTATTTTTACCTTCGGTATCATTCATTATAAGCATTTTGAAATATTTGTATCTTTATGAAGTGGTTCATTTATAAATTTGTTTTATCTCTGACATAAATAAAATATACATTTGAAATAAACAAAACCTTTACAACTTTTGTGGATGTGGATCAAAAATCAACCACTGTTGCTGTAGATTTTGGTGCATGCAATAGTGCTAGTCTGACTAACTTTACCCTAATCTAAATATAAATAATTTTCGATTACATAGAGATCTCCGTGTTTGAAACGACAGTTATATGAAAAAAAATACTATAAACAAAGTATAATATTATGTCACCAACTAAAAGTGAAGTTGAATCAATTCGACCTTGGTAAATGCTTCAAAACAATTTACTACTGCGATTAGAGAAGGACAGTCTTTCTCATGTGTTGAGAGTTATTTTTGATCAGTGGCAAATTCACAACTATCATGCAACGTTCCGTCGGTGTGATACGCTTAGGCGTAAATAAAAACAAGTCTCTTCGATGGGAAACTCTAAAATATTTAAGTTTTTCTACAATTAAACACGCGCAAAATGCAACAGCAACTTGTGGAGTTACAAAACCGGATAATTGGACTAGTGCCAAGCCTTTTCGGGATATTCCTGGACCGAAACCATTACCGTTGATTGGAAATGCATGGATTTTACTTTTTACAAGAGATTTTGTTAAAATTAGTCGAGAGTAAGTTTTGTAAATGTTTTATTGTATAGAAGAGAGTAGTTTTTCAAATAATTCTATTTTATTTTTGCAGCCTGCGAAGAAAACATGGCGATATCGCAATTTTACGAAATATGGTCAATTTTAATGATATTCTTTTCTTGATGAACGTGGAGGATATTGAGTGGATGCTGAGAAATGAAGGTCAATATCCTCTTCGAAGAGTGCTTCCCTCTAGTAAAGTCTATAGGCATGAGATTCGGAAGAATATATTTGGAGAGACATATGGATTATTAAACGGGTAACTTTTTAATGCTCCTTTATCTGAGAAAGCGAGTGCCTCAGTTGTCCGGCATGGAATTGAATAGACATTTTTGTATGTGTAGTACATATGTAGAAATAATTTATGTTAATGTGATTTTTCTAAGTTTTGAGCCGTTTGCCAAAAAAATGGGTATATATTGCTTTAACAACAAAATGCGGGCGCTCTCACGCCGGCGCCATTTTGGGCAAATGGCTCAAAACAACGAAAAATCCCGAAAATCCCGAAGTGTTTACAATAATAATTTACAATATTATATACGGAAATGGGAAATGTGCAGAACGAAAAG
>WSZQ02080971.1:0-17376 GCA_019419845.2 Weissflogia rhopalogaster
GGAATTCTTGACAAAGAGCTGACCAAGGTATTCCAACCGGAATCGTTCTCGTAGTACTCGCCTCAGATGATGTAGATTATCCGCGTTATCGCAATCAACTACCCCTTCCCCAACACTCTCGCGTAAAAAGTTGTTCGGAGTTAACGCCAATAAGTCTGCGGGGTCGTCTGACTCATACGTAATCGGTCGATTGTTAATAACCGACTCACAGTCACACAATACGGTGGTGAGCTCTTCGTATGACAAGGATGCTCTACCAAGCGTCCTCTTCAAAAGTGTCTTTAACAATCCGATCAAACGCTCCCAAAACCTTCCCCACCAAGGCGCCGCTGGTGGATTAAAATACCATTGAATTTTTTCTGCTGATGCGTAGTCGTTGACTTTATCCCAATTCATATGACGTAGATGACGGTTGGCACCTTTAAAATTAGTGCCACTGTCGCTGTAAATTGTTGATGGTCGGCCTCGATGAGCGATAAAACGTCTCAATACTTGTACGAAAGCGGCACTACTCAAAGAACTGGCTAACTCTAAATGTACCGCTCTATAAACTGCGCATGTAAACAGGCACACCCAACATTTACGCCCATTCTTTAGTATCAGAAGGCCCGCAAAATCTACGCCCACAATCTCGAACGGCACTGCGTTGCGCACTCTGTCAACCGGTAAAGGCGCAACTTGAACTTACACAGGACGACATCTGAAGCGATGACAAATAACGCACCCACTGCACTAAGTAGACCCGTTGTACCCACATGGCAAAGGTCCCGATGACGTTGTTGGAGCATCCTCTCTACGATGGGATGGTCAGTAGGTAACACGATGGGGTTGCAAAAATCTTCTTTGTCTGGACGATTGCTGACGGCAGATTTTAGGCGAATGAGGCCTTCTTCGTCTAGAAATGCCGCTAGACCGTTGATTCATGCATCTGTCGGATCGGCAAATGATTCACGTTGAACCACTTGCCAAATAAATCATTTTGCAATGTTAATCTCACTCACACTTAACGCACCGGATCTCCTAGCTTCGGGATATCTGGCGTTATCCACAAAACGAAACATCCAGGCGACTTGCCGAATGCACTTCTTGGAACTCGAGAAGTATCTAAGATGAAACACATCATCTTCTTCGGTGTTGGTGGCAGCATAGACTAATCGCTTTTTCCGTTCAACCTTCACTTCTTCTTCATCGTAATCATTGGATTGGGTGTCACCTGAGGAACTCAGCCATGAAGGCCCCTCCCACCATTGGGAATTAAGTAGCTGACTAGGTGTGCAGCCCCTCGATGGTAAATCAGCTGGATTTTCACGCCCAGGCACATGCCTCCCATTGTTTGTAAATGTCAATTGGCGGATTTCCTTCACCCGATTACTAACAAATGGCGCCCATTTTTCCAACCGCCGAATCTATGCTAACGCGGTCATAGAATCGGTCCAAAAATAGGCCTCACATGTCACACCAAGTCCACGTCTAACTGTTTCATACAATCTGCTCCAGATTGTGGCCGCCATCAATTCCAGACGAGGGATCGACTGACTTTTTAAAGGCGCCACTCTCGTTAATGCCAGAAAAAAATACGTTTTTCTTTGTCCTGCGTCGTCTGTCACCAGACAAATTACGGCTGCGTATGCTGACTTGCATCGCAAAACACATATACATTTTCCACTTGATTAACAATTCCAACTCTCCGAACCATTCCAAGAAACGCGTATAGACTTCATCTGGTACATCGGTGTCCCAACCCAGCTACGAATGCCAAAGTTGTTACAGCATTAATTTGGGAATCACCGAGACCGGACACACAAAGCCCATCGGATCAAACAATTTTTGCGTTATTGATAATATAACCCTCTTCTAGTAATCTTCTCTGGTATAGCGCCAAAACACTTTGGACTCAGTTGGATCCAGTCCTCTGCTTTGCCCAATCGCAGCCCTAGTATGGGCACGTTGTCCGAGTTTACTTCATCCGACCGTTTCCATTGCCGTAACTCAAACTTCGCACCTGCTAGACAGTGCGTCGCCTCCACTTGAAAGCGATCGGTAGCATCGTGGGTCGGAAAACTCGTAACACAGTTGTCAACATACAGACAGCGTCGCAGTTGTTCAAGGGTAGAGCTCTCAAAATTGCTAACTCTCACACTCATCGAGGTGATGTTGCATAGAAAACGAAGTACGTCTCTGTCGTCTGGCCGCACCGCAATTTGTAAGAAGGCCTTCTTAATGTCTCCGATAACTCCCACCGCCAAGTCAGTACCTCAACATTAAGGCCGGGATAATTTCCAACAAATTTTCCCCTTTCTCCAAACAATCATTGAGGGAGGAGTTACCTGCACTCCTGATGCGTCGAAGACTTTTGTAGTCGCACTATCCTCCTTGACCACCGGTCGGTGTAGTAGGTAGTGGATGCGATCACTCGAAGATGCACCGGTGATGCGTTCCACAATACCTTCGCGTAACCACTTACAGAAAACTGTGTCATAGGAGTAGCATATGACAGATCGCCATTTAAATTAGAATTCTGAGACAACCAACAAAATATTCGAGACAACCAAAAAAATATTCGAGACAACTAACAAAATATTCGCGACACTTCGGCAATGTTCGGAAAATACTCGATTCTCATTGACCACTTTTTTTACCCCCACCACTTTCGGCCGATTTTTGCCCATATAAATTTATGCTTAAATTTGAGCTAGAACTCCTCTACTTAGGCTATTCATAGGCTCCAAACATGTCGTCACGCTTCAATTTGTTGACCGTAACTCGCAATCTTCTTTCTGCTACGGCACGATTGCTGGGTAATTGCGGATGCCCCACTAACCAAAGTAGGCTCACTTCAAATCGCCCGTCACCATTCACACACACAGTGTTTAGAAACAAGTCTCTCGCTGCCGCCGCTGCTTCTGCGCGCGTGATCGCTTTTTGTGGATCTTCGATCCCCAAAACGTCCAACTCCCACAATTTATTAGTCACGACATCCACGACTGAAGCAGCATGCATGGTATCCAATGTATCTTCATGTTCTACAAGCACTTTTCCCATTAGGGTTCATCCAATCTTGGTTTTGAATGTTGTCAAACCACATTTTAACTTAAATGTACGGCCCGTGATAATATCAGCACACATATCCGCACCAATCGCACCAATCGTCTATTGCACCGGTTTGATGAATATCGGAAAGTTCGATACCGTGCTCCCTCAGCTCTTCAATTCATGGTCCACTATGCACACTAGAGAGGCCCCAAGACTTTAAAGTTAATTGGTGTGTCTTCCAATGATAAGAAAAATAGTTGATGACTTTGGGGTTCCGTAACTATGCCACCAAAGAGCGCGTGCATGAATGGCTCTTCACCTGTGCGTACTAATTTCAATTCTGCGGTGAGTGAATTAAGCACATATGATTGTTGCGAGCCACTATCGAACATGACCCGCACCAATTTTCCCTTTCCCGGCCCTACTCTCACTCGCACTGTTTGTAGGAACACATTCGGGCCCGAGCGGTTTGATAACCCCACTGCGTGATGTACTAACTGCGTTTTGGCTATTGCACATCAAGTTCGCATGCATACTTCCGCAGTTTTTACATGTGACCTTCACTCTGCATAGAGACGCAATATGTCCCTTCTTCAAACACTTGAAATACATTCCATTACCGCGGGCCTTCGTGTATCTCTCTTCGTACTGCATTTGTTTGGCGAACTCACAATTTGACGACACATGTTTACCATAATAAAAACCACATTCCACACTGCTATTCACGAAAGCTGCCGTAGTAGGCCCTGGGTTGCGTTTTCGTGATGGAAGCACTTGACTGCGTGGTGCCGGGTCTTGTCTGAGGCCGAGTTTGTTATCAACCTCCCCACACATCTCGTCATCCAATTGATTTTGTAGAAAAGCCATCAAATCATTAAAAGTCCCCATGAGTGCGTCGATCTTATCAGCAGTTGTTAATTTCAGTCGCATGCGTTTCACGTTCTCCCAAAGGTAAAGTTTTGCCTTAGGGAGTCACGACTCAACCAATGGGTACAAAATTAATGCAAAATATTGCAAGGGTACTTCCAATGTCTCAGCCTTGATGGCATCAAAGAGATCAACAATATTCTTGGCACCTCCTTGTCGGTTTTGTTTTAAAATAAGGGTTATCAGTGCCCTGATTCTCGTGTCGATCTGCATTTCGTAACTCCCAAACCGCTGTTGCAGGAGCTTCACGGTGGATTGATAATTTTCTGGCGGGGATGATGAATTCGCCACGTCCAACGAATATGCATCCGTGTCCGGCTGCATCGCGTGCAACAAATACTCAAATTTGGTGGCATCATCCAGTCTGGACTCGTAATATATCTTTTGGTAACAAGCCCAAAATGCCAACCAATCATTTATCTTGCCGGAGAATTTTTTGAATTCAAGTCTCGGCAACATCAGGGGGATCATAGCGGAGCGGCACTGGTGTCCTTGCCCGAGACAATTGTGCTTCTTGTCGCGTTCTGGGAATTTGTTCCTCGCTGTGTTGCTCCGTCTTCGTACAATTTCCCACTCTAACCAATGTGAGATATTGCAGATCGGTGAAGTCTTCATGAGCATTGAGTGAAGTGTTCTTAGATTTGCTTCGATTTTGCATAACTTTTTCCACCAGTCGTTCCAAATCTACATGTTCATCTTGCAAATCTATCATATCCGTTGATTCTTCCTCCAACATCTCATCCGAAACGTCTTCTGCAGTCTTTAGCTTATAATAACTGTGGGTTATTTTCTTATGAATAGTCGACAGACGTTCTAACTCTCGGTATATACTGGTTGAGGTGAGAAGTTCTTGATAGAAGAGATGCTGGAGAAAGGTATAATCAGCTCTAGCTTTTCGGAATACGTGAGTCCAATTGTAATTGTGTCGAAGGCTGACAGCACGGTTCGTTTGTGCGTTGATTATCGCAGCATAAACAAACAAGTGTGCAAGGAGAGGTATCCATTACCACGCATTCAAGACCACATTGACGCGTTGCAAAGGCACACATATTTTTCTGTTCTTGATATGGAGGCGGGATTTCACCAAATGCGAGTTACGGCAAAATCTCCTCATATACTAGCGTTTGTGACTCCGGATGGCCATTACGAATTTAATGTGCTGCCGTTTGGGTTTGTAAATTCGCCTTCTGCATATCAACGCGATGTCGACGGGGCTTTAGGTACATTGAAAAATCAGGCAGCTTTTGTATACATTGATGACATCGTGTGTCCAGGCGAAACCGAAAATGAAGCCATGCGAGATTTAGAACAAGAACATCGGGGTTTTAGATTGAATTATAAGAAATGCAAATTTCTTCAACGCCGTATTAATTACCTGGGGTTTATTATCGAAAATGGTATGGTACGGCCGGGAACCGCAAAAGTGACTGCGATAGCGGCGGCGCCTCCCCCTAAAGATTTACATGGTGTACGACAATTCATGAGGCTTGCCGGATATTTTCGCCGGTTTATCGAGGGATTTTTGATTAAAACGGCGCCGATAACAAATCTGTTAACAAAATACACCGAATTCAAGTGGTCTCCGGAACTGGAAGCAATCAAGCAGAATATTGTTGAAATACTAACTGCTGAACCTGTATTAGCCATTTATAATCCCGAGAAGGAATCGGTCTGGGTGCAATGATTTTACAGGACGTCCAGGACGTAATGCATCCCGTAGCGTATTTTAGTCGGCGCACAAACCCGTCTGAAGCAAAATACTCCTCGTACGATCTGGAAACGCTGGCAATTGTAGAAGCCACGCGTCATTTTCGCGTATATCTTTTTGCCCGACCCTTTACGGTATTCACTAACTGTAATGCTGTCAGAGCAACCGCCATAAAGAAAGAATTGCATTCACGAGTTGCTCGATGGTGGATACAATTACAAGATTTTGACTTCGAGATTCAATATCGCCCCGGCCGACTTATGAGTCATGTAGATTACTTGAGTCGTAATCCAATTGTGAAACGGGTTAAACAAATTCAATCAGATGAGCCTTTAATGATAATCGAACACTATCAGACAAACGATAACGCAGGATGAAAAGCATCAGTACAAAATTATTAGCGGCGTTATATACCGAATGAATTGAAAGGGAATGTTATGTGCCAGAAATGGTGAGGCTACGAGTGATGCGCGCATATCATGATGAGTCTTCACACATTGACGTGCAGAAAATGCTAGATAAAATGAACAATTTATATTGGCCAAAGATGACGAAAGAAATACGCAAATATGTTGAAGAATGCAGAGTATGTGCAGTTAATAAATCAAACACTGGACACCGAAGAGGATTATTTCAAATGGGTAGAAAAGCTTTACTGCCCATGGAAATATGGCACCTCGATCATTCATGCCGGATCACTCGTTCGCTCTGCGGGTTGCACACAAATACTGGTTATGATTGACCAGTTTTCAAAGTACTGTCAAATGATACCTATTGGAAAGAAGAATTCTGCTGATACCATCAAAGCTTTAGGCATGTTCAGAGATTTGGGTGTACCGACATTAATAATCGCTGATCGTGGTACTGCGTTTTCTTCAGTGGAGTTGCGAATTGCATCATTGTAATGGAATCGTAGAAAGACTTATTAGGACCATGTTTAACCTGATGAGGTCTACGATGGTACCCGGGAGGGAAACGAACTTGGTAACGGAACTTAAAAACGTCGAAACTAACATTAATAAGACAATGAGCAGTACGGCTCGAGTGAATCCAATGGTGCTCATGTATGGCAATGATGAGCCATTAGAGGATACTCGGAAATTCCTGAACAACGTTATTGACACACCTAAAGAACACGAGGATGAGCTCCGCAATGCAGCAAATAGGATAGAGACGCAAGCACGCGCTACCGATAAGAAATTGAATAAGCAACGCGAGGAAGCTACATGTTTTCAAGTAGGAGAGAAGGTTCTAGTAGAAGATTCTCAAGGTCCAAGTCGGGGCAAGTTGGGAAAAAGATTCAAGGGTCCTTTTTGTATTTTGAGTAGATTGGCTAACGACAGATATAAGCTCCAGTCTACAAAAGGGAGGCTTACCGTAGTAGGCCGTGAGCAATTAAAAAGATGATCGGGCAAAAGGCGCTGGGCAGGTAATTTGCCTGGAAAATAAGGAGATTATCTGTTTTACCTAATTGAGTTGATGTGTTTAAGATTTTCGTTTTGATTAAATGTTTGATTTGCACGAAAAGGTTGGGTTCTTATTTTTGGCTGGTTGCCTGAAACAGGGAGGGGTCGCAACCCTACTGTTTGGTAGCAGTGTATCTGGTGTGTCCGATCACTGGTCTGTCTTTATTTGGTGTTTGTGTATGCAGATGGGGCAGGTCTGATCGCACTTCACTATATTATTGACAGTGTATCTGGTGTGTCCGATCATTGGTCTGTATTGGTTGGTTGGTTTTTATTTAGCCAGAGTATTCGGAGTAAGGTCCGATGGCACTGGTTGTTGGCTGTCGTTTGGTCCGGACAGCCTGAGGCTGCAAACAGGCCATTGGTGCTAGTAGCATGTACTATTTCAGGTTAGGTTCCTGATAGCCGATGTTGGCTGATTCGAAGGATTTCCAACGAAAACTGAGTATTTCACAGTATCAGCAGTTGTACTGATTTTGTGTGTATTGTATGATCGTGTGAAATGAGTAATAAGGGGGCTCTGATGACTGATTCCTGATGAATGTGTTATGTGAACGCATCTTGTTATGATATTAACAGATACACCTGATCAGCAATTTGGTACGATTTGGTAATTATGATGTTCTTGCGAAAGTAGGAGATGTTGGATGGTATTTGAATTGTGTGAACGTCAGTTGTGCCAATAGTTTGGCGATGAGGAGGTGTTTACAGATTCCATGGAGCAATGTGAGAGAGGCGCCGGGAGCAAATCGTGGGAAATGTTTATACAAGAGTATTGTACGAATGTGAATAGTTGTTTGAAAGGCAAGGATGAATGTTTAAATAGTTTAAATGATTCTATATGTGTGAAAGCGAGAAGTACGGGTGAAAAGCTTAGGCGAAGTAAATCTGCTATTTCTAGAGTAAAGTTTATTATTATAAATATTGTTGAAAATATATTATTTTATTTATATAAATATAGATGTGTATTTTATTAAGATTAAAACCTGAATATTAGAAAGTAATACGTGATGGTTACATAATTTAACTTTAGTTTCCTCCTCGGTCACGAAGGGTGTTAGTCCCAACAAATCTCATAGAGTAGCGCATCTTTGAATTAAATAAATTTAGTAAAAAAATACAGAAAGAAAAATTAGAAATTTCCATTTAAAAAATAGAGTTCTTCTCTTTTGAATATGTTGTTTCTATTTAACCCGAGTTTATATGGAAATTCCTAATAAAAATCATTCTGAGAGTTTTTACTAACTGTAAGACTGTATCTCATTTATCTCCATTGATAACCATACAAGTTTATATACAGCATAACCACCGAATATGACCATTGAAAAATGTTCAGAACCATTTCATTAGTGTAGACAGCGTAGTTTCCAAGTGGGATAACCAATGATGTTCGAAGATTCAAATTCATAAAAAGTAAAAACTTCAAGCTTTCAACATCACCATCCCAGGCGCAATCATAAAACGTTTCGTAGCGATATTGTTCACCCTAAAGAACAAGCAATACAAATACATCATTCGAAATTATATTATCTTACTAATTCCATCATTCGTACACCGAAGAATCCACATATGCATGTACCACCAATATACGTTCCCAAATGGAGCACTGACAACAAGTTAAACTCCTAGGAATAGCAATTGTAGTCATTAGAATAAAAACAATAAAAAGGCACATAAAACGTACAACCATGTCGGAGATTAGAATTAAAGCGCATTCAAGTCCGGTAATTAAATATTGAACCATAATTGGCCATTTAAAAATATCAACAACCCCGTTCCAAACTCTTAAAGTGATCAATTAAAATAAGTGAATTTTAACTATAGAATATATACAAACTGTTGCGAAATACGTTGTATCACATAAGCTTGCACAAGTTTGTGACGTCGAATATGTTTATCCTCGCTTTGCTGGGCTTCCCTTAAAACAGTTCTAAACAATAGTAATCCCTTTTTAGCATAGTTCATAGCAAAATATAAATAACTGCAACATATCATGATGCAAAGCAAGAGGTAGTTTCCCATCAATAGGAAGAAGAAGTTGTAGATTTCCCGAAGAGGACGGATATGTAGAGGAATGAAATAGTACTACAAGACAATATTATTAATAAACATAGCAAGAGAAATGTCAGCAATTTGATAAATAGAAGTTTGGCAATAATATAAATGAATTTTTGATTAAAACATTCATATGAAAAGGGCTCAAGCTCGAATACCACGTATCGGCCAAATTGCGAAACTAAAATGTGAAAATCAAATCTTATTTTGAAGTAATTTCTAATATACTCATCGTAGAATCGTGCAGTTGATTCTCCATTAAATGCAGTGTGTTTTGGCATATCATATGATGCCCAAAGATACGGTAATCATAAGAATTGAACGTGCAAAATATTCAAGTTTTCCATAAAACAGTTTTAAAGTTAAGAATTATTTTACAAGAATGGGCATGTCGATTAAGAAATATTTTAGAACAAAGTTTGAATTCCACATTTTAATTCCTGATTTTGCCGGTACGTGATACAGCCCGCGAAAGGTCCCCTTTTTTTTGAGTTTACCGAGCATTGACTACTATGGTTATTAGCTCTGTTCAATTCTCTTTCAACGTAATTAGTCATATTAGAGGCTAACACTATTGGTAAGGAGAATTCACTTTACTTCGGCGTCCCCACCGAGAACAGAACCCGGGATCTCATGGTAAGTAGCCATAGACCAGACCACTGCGCCACTTGGCTGGACATAAGGTCCTCTTAAACTAATTTTCATGATTTTACTTACGCTTGGAAATACGACACCGCATGTATAATCATTTTTCTCACAATATTGCACTTCGTAAATTATATAAGCGGCTACACCAACTAGATTACCACAAATTATTATTGCTTTGAGGACAATGTTATGAAAGTTTATTACATCAGTAAAGTCAGTATTTAAAATTATCATATATGGATTGGCCTCTGCTAAATCCCAAATATATTCCCCTACCGCTTTGGCCTTCTTTAGACAAATTACGAAGTATGCTCCAAAAACCAAAGTAAAAAGCCATGATACATTCGTGGCAATCTTCGTAAAATTCCAACCATCCGAAATAACTAAAACAATCAAATAAAAGCACAAATAATTACTCATAATATATCTAGGAAGATATATTTCGAAGAACCTACAGCGGATATAAATGAGATAGTTCAAATTGCCCAAAATCAAAATCAACAACAAAATGTAAAATGTCCGGGTAATTATTGTGTTTTGTTGCGAATTTGTACTTGACCAATAAATTATTTTAGTAAGTTTGTACGCTAATATGTTATTGCGATCGAGAAACATTGTAATATGATCCTGAGACTTGGCAAACAATCTGCGTTCACGGGCAAAGTATCACTGAATTCTTCTTCTAGTATGAAACACTGCGACCTTTTCGATTTTTAATAATCATAGATCATTCATTGAGAATATAATATTTATTATATCCTTGATTACCTTTAGAACAGGGGTGAACAATCTTACGCTGTCTATTCATCCTCTTTAGGAGTGCTTTAGGGGATTATATCTTCGGAGTGCTGTGAATTGTTCACCCCTGTATTACTGCAGAAGAAAATCGTCGACCTTGGTGTAATTACAGGAACGAGTAACATTAGTATGGGAAGCAGATTAAGAGATAACTATCTGATTTATCAGATTAGTGCTTATTAAAAAAAGATGCAAATGGGCCCCGAATCCAATTTTATTTATAAAATAGTTAAAGTTAATACTTTATGAATCCTTCAGGATAATGTTCAATATGACCTGCACAGTTGAAAATGACACACATTATAGAAGAAGAGTTGTTAAAACAATGGTGTTAATCCCAAGTTGATATCGTCGGTCTATCGTAAGATAACACATTATCAAAGATTCTGAACGTTTTTTGATTTGTTGACAAATTTCCGACATTTGCCAATTTCAATAAATTCTTATATTTACACCCATTACAGAAGAAGAGTTAGTTTAAGAGCGTTAATTGCATGTTGATGTCATCGATCTATCGTAAGATAGCCCCTTATCAAACGAACGTTTACTGATTCCTCAACATACCACCATTTACTTTACGTTCAACAAATTTTCAAATTTCTGATATTTATAAATTTCGGCACATTCTTATATTTACCCACATTGTTAGCAAGCTCCGTATTGAGCTCATCTGGCGATACATACGACACTACTGCCGTCCTGAATCGATGTTATTCAAGAAAAGGATTAAACGCGTAGTTAAAGTCAAATTACAAACGTTTAATCAAGGTAGAAATTAAAGAGTCTCAATTGCAAATAACGTTCTTGATTCGGAGTGGAGTTAAATCAGGTAACTGTACTGCTCGCCTATTCGAACCTCTCTACTCATGCCGGAGACTGTCATCGCAGTCAATAACTTCAACTTGTTGATTTAGCACTTTGTCCTGGCACCCATGGGCTAACGCGATTGTGAGACTTACATTCCACGTAGCAACCAGAGCACCTCGCTAACATACTTCCCCACGTTGAAAGGTGTCGTTTTCAATAAATTACGAAGTTCTAAGGGAACAAAGACTTCTTGCTGAACGTACCATTTCCTTCCCATTGGACATTCTTATGGTTATGATTCTCGAAATCCCATCAGAACCAGGATGCAATTTTATTATTCTCGCAATGGGCCATTGTAAAGGTCGCAACTGAATGTCACGCACCAAAACAATATCACCGATCTGTGGAGCTTCACCGTGTGAGGCACCCCACTTTGATCTAGGCTGTAATCCAGCAATGATATCTCGCTGCCAACCTTTCCAAATGTTATCCCATAACTTCTGCACATATTGCCATCTGGATAGTCGGTTATCCTTTAAATCCTCTAAACTAGGTTGCCTATGTTCATTCATCGCTTCCCCGACTAAGACATCAATGTCCTCTGAAATTGATGTTCATGGCCTGGAATTTAAGATTGCCTATATTTGGCATAATAAAGTGCACATTTCTTCGTGTGTTAATAGTGTATTACCCACACTGTCTCGCAGGTGCCTCTTCATGCTTTTAACACCTGCTTCGCAGGTGACCTCCATGGTGTGGAGTAAATTTCCACTCTATTTGATTCTTTGGTAATTCTACGGCGACCGGATTATCAGAATTTTCTCGATGAAATACCTCGCTCAGTTCTCGTAGTTCTCGATCGGCACCAACAAAATTAGTTCCATTATCTGACCAAATTGTATCAACTCTGTCTCGCAGAGAAATGAAACGACGAAGGGCAGCGATGCAAGCTTCTGAAGTTAAATCCGAAACCAATTCTAAATGAATGGCCTTTGTAGCAAAGCAAACGAATACAGCAATGTAGGCCTTCGTGGATTTTTTAGATCTACGTGAACCTTCCTTGATTAAAACGGGACCGGCAAAATCAATTCCGGTAGTTTTTTTTGAGTTTACCGAGCATCGACTACTATGGTCATTAGCTCCATTCAATTCTTTTTCAATGTATTTAGTCATAGCAGAGGCCAATACTATTGATAAGAAGAAGAATTCAATTTTGCTATGCATCGCCACCGAGAATCGAACCCGGGTCCTCGTGGTCAGTAGCCATAGACCAGACCACTGCGCCACTTGGCTGGACAATTTCGGTAGCGCTGAATTGCTTAGATGGCACGACTCTGGCGGTCGGAAAACTTGTCATCACAGGATTGAAGGTCTGTGGTTTTAACCGTAAGCAAGTGATACATTTGTTTAAAGTTGCCTTTATGGGATTTCTTCCTCCTACAATCCAGTAAGTGGTCCGAAATGCTTGCAATGCAGCCTGAATACCGCCATGTAGCGTTGAGCGATGCTCTCTCAGTATGATAAGTTTAGCCAAGGTGCTTTGCGATGGAACCAGTATCTGATGACGAGCGTCAAACTGTAAATTACTGTTAGTCAGGCGACCTCCTAATCTGATAATCCGCTTTTGATCAAAAAATGGACGTAGCATTAGGAGAGAGCTCTTTGGAGGAAGATCTCGTTGACCCTGTAATGCTTGGTATACAGTAGCATAGAATTGCATTTGAGTAGCACGCAGAAGCAGTTCCAGAGCAGATCGGAATTCAGCCGATGATATTGGTTTACCTGAAGGTTGTCTGTGTACAAATCGGATATAAATTCCTATAACTCGTACTAGTCTTGTTAGTGTTGAGAATTTTGAAATAATTGCCTCTAGATTGACCTTTATGGTAGTGACAACTGCTTTGACTTCTGGAATAATTGTGGTTTGTAAATCTTGATTGGGCCAAAGGTCTTCTGCTTAATAAAGCCAGGATGGTCCATCCCACCATAATATGTTGTTTGCCGAAGAAATGGCTATACTTCCCCTTGAAATAATATCAGCTGAGTTTTCGTTCGTAGGCACATATCTCCATTGTTCAATGTTGGATTCACTCTGGATGGCGGCCACGCGATTAGATCGAAAGTATTAAGTGTTCTAGATGCAGTTTTCAACCAAGCCAATACAATAGTTGAATCTATCCAGTAATAACGATCAATTTCCGGCATTCTCAAAGCATTGACTGTACTCTTCATTAGCCTTACGAGTAGAAAGGGTGCGCTGAGTTCCAATCTAGGAATTGTGGTAGCCCGAAAAGGTGCTAATCTAGACTTGGCGCACAATAGACGAGAAACAGTATGATCCTCATTATTAATGTATATCAAATATATAGCTATATAGCCATAGGCAATTTTACTAGCATCTGAAAAAACATGTAGTCGGAGTGCTTGCCCACCAATACCGTAAATACCGTAATATACCGTGTATATATATGGGGACTGTTAGACGCCCATTTACGTAGTTCAAAACCACCTGCCTTAAGAATTATTGTAATTTCCTCCACAAGCTTCTTAGCTGCCTCAATTGTATCTGCTCCACTGAGCAAGTCATCTACATTGAAATCCTCTTTTATAGCCGTTGCCGCCCGTGAGAAATTGCCTTCGTGAATTTTTCCCAACTTGAAACAGACTGCGATTTGCGAGGCATGCAGCAGGAGCTGTCCCGTATGTGACTGTGACAAGCTCTTAGGTTGCTATATCATCTTGAGGATTATTTGCCCATAAAATTCTTTGCAGCGGTATATCCTCCCTATTAATCAATATTTGTCTATACATCTTAGTGATGTCCGAAGATATGACATATCGATGTAGACGAAATCGCGAAGTATGGAAAAAAGGTCATTTTGTACGGTTGGTCCCACGTGCAGAATATCATTTAGAGATTTGCCATTACTAGCTTTCATTGATGCGTCGAAGACAACTCTTAGCTTTGTGGTCAAACTGGTTGCCTTGAACACAGCATGATGAGGCAAATAAAATGATTGTTTGTTATCTTCGTCAACCTCAATCATGTCTTCTAATTGCAAGTACTCGTCTATGAAATCTGTGTATTGTTGTTTCAAATCTTTGTCGTGATGTAGACTTTTCTCCAGCGTCTTAAATATGCTCTCTGCCATTGCCCTTGATTCGCCAAACTCATTCCTTGAAGTTTTGAACGGTAATCTTACACAAAATCTACCAGTTTTGTCACGCGTGTGAGACTCAATAAAGTGCTGCTCCACTACACACAATAAAGACATTGGTGATGCAGAATCCTTAATATCCTCCAGCTCCCAAAATTTGACTACTAATCTTTCCAGGTTGGTGACAGTTGTTAAGCTCGTTGCTAGAACTGATATTCTTTCAGGCCGAGTCATTGGACCGCCAATTACCCAGCCGAAGACAGTCTTCTTCACTAAAGGATGCTCGTTGGTTTGCTTAATTAATCCTTGGCACAATAATGTATAGAAAAGTTGATTGCCAATTACGATGTCAATGTTGGATGCTGTATTGAAATTCTCATCAGCCAATTTGATGTTCTTTGGAAATTTGAAACCTGAGTGACTAAGGCCTGAAGTAGGCATTTTGATTGACTCCGATATGACCACAAATTTCATTGCTGCCGTGAAATTATTGAAGCGGGATTTGACATTTGCTTCGCACTCATGCATCACACGTGTTTTTGTATTATTAACTGCACTGAGAATTAAGTCTTCTGTGAGCGAAATTAGATTGAAGCCAAGCTTCTTTGTAAGACTTAGAGAAATCAAATTTGTCTGTGCTCCGGCATCAAGTAATGCGCGGGCGTTTTGCCATTTACCCTTTTTATCTTCAACCAAAATAATGGCGGTAGACAAGAATGCTATGGATTCAGTGGCGACGACGGCTTCAGGTTCTACTTGATTCTGGTGGAGCATTTTATTATATTTTTTGCATGTTCTACTCTTACAATCCTGTGCGATAAGTCCGCGTCTTAAGCAATTAATGCATAGTTTATAATTTTTGATTGAATTTTGCCTTTGATTAATGCCAAGTTCAAGAAATTTAGCGCATTGCCAAATTCGATGCTTGTCAGCACAATGCGGGCATTCAATCAAGTCAACCACAGCCACGTGTGTTTGCGCTATTTTTGATGGCATATGCATTCTTTGAGTAACGTGCTCCTGCAACTTCCAAAAACTTAATCTTATTGTGCACGAATACCTGTAGCTGCTTGAACGTGGGTGCTTCACATTTGCATGTTTCCCTTTCCTATTCGCGCGCGATCATGTTGTCCAGCTTCCTTACAATTATCTGAATTAGCATCCTGTCCCAACTTTCCACGGGATCTCCTAATGCTCGTAGAGCTTCTACATTCATGGACATTTCGCTCATTACCTTTTGTAAGCCAATCGTCGATTCTCTGGATACAGTCACGAAGTCAAGAATTGCATTGATATGCGTAGAGGATATTACTCTTATTTTCATATTGGTCAAACAAGACTCTCCATGCTACATCGAAGCGCATTTCCTCGCAAGTTCGTGAGGAGAAAGTGCTGCTTCTGTATGTCATCAATTTGTGCATTATCAGTTAAGGATTTGAATGTCGCTGCGAAGGTGAACCAGTCTTCATATGTGCCTTGAAATGGTTTGATAGTGATTGGCGGTAACTTAAGCTTCGTTGTCTGCACGACATAATCCGATGTATACTGCTTCATTCCCGCATCATTCCCGTTGATGTCATGGCTACCTGATGCATTATTTGCATGATGCAACATTTCATTTTGACTTTCCTTACTCAAATAGTGAACTCTATTGTTCCGTTGAAGAGCTCTATCTACATGATTTTACATAACATGATAAAATTTTGCAAAAAGTTCAACTAATTTCAATAAATTGCCGTTGTTTCTTTCATATAATCTATCAGATGATCCCCGAAAAGCTATATTTTGGCTAGCAAGGAATTTTATAATTTCTATAATGCGTTCTAAAACACTCTTCAATGCTTCTTTTCCATCTCATACATTCTTTGAGTCTGACGTAATAACCTACAAGACTACTAGATTCATTAGATGCGACAAGTTTGCAACAAAAACAGAAAAAAACATGATTTATTTTTTCGGAGTAAATAAACCAAGTTCTATGCACTGACTTCCCTGTGTATCTTTGGGATAATTTTTTTTGTTTCAATTTCAATTATTTTTCAATGTAATTAGTCATTTTAGATGTTAACACTATTGATAAGAAGAAAAATTCACTTTACTATGCATCCCCACCAAGAATCGAATCCGAGACCTCATGGGCAGTGGTCATCGACCATACCACTACGCCACTTGGCTGGACATCTTTGGGATCATTTTTTTTAGTTTTCAACTAAATCAACTCGCAGCTTTTCGTCAATAATGCCCCATTCAGCTGGGTCTTCCAAACTTTTAAATAGTATCGTTTTCTTAGTTTTGTTGACAACTTCCTTAAAATCTAACTGTTGCGTTTCATTTAAATCACGTCGTTCTGAATGATCTTTTGAAAATCTCGAAATTCTGTTTAGCCTGCACACGAATTTTTCATATGCTATGTCTGTAACATGCTGAAAGATGTTATTTGCCGCTTGATGCTGCCACTTTTAACAATTGATAGCCTCAAAGATTGTTGGTCCACCATCTTGTCTGCAGCGTTGGTTCCTTCCATTCTGATTGTTGTGCTATTGGTTGAACACTCACAGAACGAACGCTGGACGGATTCGGAGTGGAGTTATATCAGGCGACTGTACTGCTCGTCTATTCCAACCTCACTACTCATGCCAGAGACTGTCATCGCAGTCAATAACTTCACCCTAAATTTCCAAATTCAATATAACAATTTTGTTTGCCAAGCAAATAAGGTAGCGGTGGGGCGAACGACCTGAAGGTTAACGAAAATATATTTTCGGAAAAGCATGTG
>WSZQ02080982.1:0-11432 GCA_019419845.2 Weissflogia rhopalogaster
TGTATAAGTAACTGCATAAGATTTACCAATCTTGTTTTAGATAAACTTTCCGAGTTGTTTAGATTTCATGCCTTCTCCCCATTTCTACTACGAAATACATCCTTCACAGTGTGATTAATATTTAATTACCCCCGATGTAGACAGCTTTATTAAATAAATAAATAATTGAACGAGACAAAGAAGATAATGCCCCAACCGGAGTAAAATCGGAAATCTCGAGACAAAGTGCGCAATACTCACTATCTAAAATCTCACTTTTGTTGATTAAATAGACTTCGTCTAGGTCATAAACATATTAACTATCAAGAGCTACACAATAATTTACTTTTTAGATATTTTCACCCTTAACATATTTGTCGATAAAATTTTATCCCCACATTTCATGTTTCAAATGGAAATTTTCACCCTTAAATTTCCACTTTGAAATTTAACCTTTAAAATTTAATTTTTTAGTTTTCACCCTTAAATTTGCAGCCTTAGGTTGTCACCCTTATGTTTTCAGCTTTAAAATTTTCAGCTATGGACTTTCACCCTTAACATTTCACATTTAATGTTTTAGAATTAAATTGAAATTTTCAGCCGGAAAATTTCATTATTTAATATCATCAATTCAATTTTTCACCCTTAAAATATTTCACTTTAAAAATTTTACCCTTACATTACATTCACCGAATATTCATATATGAAATAACAATGATAAAAGTCAACAATGCTTCCAATATTTGTACACAATTTATTAATTAATCAATCTTTGGTTAGATTAGGTTATGTTATTGTTTCATTTAAACAATTTCTATGAAACCACCATGCAGATGTTTGTGATTATTAAATTCTGTATGAATTTGTTGCAACCCGATTGATTACAACACATAATGAGCGATTGTTAGTTTTTTAAATTTGTTTAATTGATTTAATTCTAATTAAACGTTAATGAAACACGCGTTTTCTCGTTAGCGTTAAGGTGGTTGTAGTGTTTTTTAGATAACACCTGTCGTCGCGTCGGAGGCGGTTGTCGCGTGTGGCTGTTGCGCGTCGAGCCGGCCACCACTTGTGGCTGCTCCGGGCGCGGGACGACACTGCCGCTCGCACTGCCCGCTGCAAGCCGCCTCCCCTCCCTCACCGCTGGTTGTAAACACGTCGTGGCGCCGCCGCTGCCGCCGCCGCCGCCACTGCTGCCGCCACTGTCGGCGTCGTCGTGCGCGCTCCCCGGGGTTGGTCGATATTGCCATAGAAACATAGTATTCGTAGTTTTGTGGAGAGCGCGTGCGTGCGTGCGGAACGAGAGTGCGATTTTCCTCGGCGTTTTTCCTCACCACCTCACTGCCCCGACGCGTTTTTTCTTCTTTCTTTATTTTAGCTTCTAGCTTCTCAGCTGGTGGCGGCGAACGGCGTAGAACGGTAAAGGAACACTGAGCTCACATCGCCGCGTCGCCACCGCTGCCGCCGCACCGATAAGTTTTAAATCCGGAGCGAATGAAATTAATCGATGTCGGTTGCCTTTAAGATCATTTATTATGCGCCAGTAATAAAACAAGTTTGTTTTTAATAGAATTTTAAAACATCCTGTATATGCAATAGGTTCATATAGCGAGTGTTTGCAAAAACGATAGTCTACTATATATTTTTTAACTTTGATTTTTAAATTTTTAGTTTTACAAATTTAAAATTTTAAATTATTACTTTTTTAATTTTAAAGTTTTTAATTTTTTACTTTCTTAGTTTGACTTTTGTTAATTATTACTTTTGAAATAAACCGCCATAAACATCTCAAATTCCTTTAAATGCCACTAAAAGCATACAAATCTCCCTAAACCCCACAAGCCCCCTCTAAACCCCATAAACGCCCTAAAAAATTATCAGAAAACATTACTTATAGTCCTTCCCTTCCATTTTTCCTATGGAATGAATGTGAATGTCTAAAATCTTCATAATGTATTTCCCGCCATTTTTAGTCTATTTTAGTCTAGGTTTGTATGCTCCTAAACTGAGATATTTTAACAATTTTCTACTCGGATAACCTCAACAATAATTCACACCCTTATTTTCATATAAATACAAATTCTCACATCTTCCACGTCAAATTTTCGACACATCTTATACCTTTTATGTAAATATACGAGCATCTCGTATCACCCTCAATTTTGTCATGTTTCACTTTTCTCTCCAAAAATTCATAACTCAAACAAGTTATAAATCATGACGTTTCAGGAACATTTTCGACCCTTTTCGTCCCGTTCCGACAAAAAATGCAGTGCTTCAAAAATAACTTCCACTCAAACTCGCGTTAGAACTAACGCGAATCAACGACCTTGGCGACCGTGACAGGTCGTAGTGAAAGCCATATCGCCTCCCCCCCACTCCATACTATCGCAATGTTGTGCGATCGCATCGCATCCAATTTCCTCGTTTCCAAACCGTGACGTTTATATTTCCACATCTCAATGCGTGCGTATTTCACGGGTGGCGAATAGGGTAGTAGAAGAAGCAAAAATGGTTACAGTCGCGCGATATTTGCGCGCATTGTTGCCGCCATACCGTTCCCCAACCAGAGTAGAATATTCACTGGCAGCTGAGCACTACCGTCGGCGCCACCGCCGAGGAAATGGGTTGGGAAATTGTGAATAATGCCGGTGTAGAATATGAAAATTATTTATGGCTACTCGGGTATTGGAATTACATGCATTTTCACTTGGAAATTTTGTTGCTAGATCATAAGTTATTTTGGAACTCTCAGTTTAAGAACTTTAGTAGTATATAAGGTGTATCAATTATAGATTTTTAGCTAAACCAAATTGTGCAGAATATCCGCCTTTCGAATGACCATACAATCCATTCGTCTTTGTGATTAACTCCCTAATCACAAAGATGAATGGATTGTATGGTCTTGAAAGAATTACACATTCCCAGAAATACATGAACTTTGGTTTAAAAGTATATATTGTGAGTCAGCCGACTATGGAAAATACTGTAATGTGTGCATTGTACTTTCGGTGAGAAACTATAGTTGGTGCCGCGCTCAAAATTCCTGTCTAACCCATTTTTGGGTTATAGGATTGGTTTGCGTTTCAGGCCCTTATGAAGGCCTTCCACTCAGCCCTGTTTCCAGCCAGTCTTCTTGCTTCTCTAAAGCTCATGCCTCTTCGGGTCAGGATACATTCAATCATTGTATCCCATTCTTTAGCGGGTCTTCCTCTTTTCCTCTTTCCACTTGCTTTGCATTCCCTTATCCCCCTTACTTGTGTTTTGCTATCTATTCAGTTGTCTTCTTTCTATGTATTCCTCAATGCTTTCCACTTCGAGTTGTTTCCTAATTCACCTAATAAAGACCCCTATATCTTACATAACCCATAAACATATAAAACCCTTAAACCTTAGTAAACTTCTCTGAACCATCGAATCCTCTCCGAACCTCCTTCAACCTTCTATAATCCCATAATACATAAAAACCTGACAAGACCATACCAAACCTCTATAAACCGCTCCAAATCTA
The DNA here is from genome assembly GCA_019419845.2 of Weissflogia rhopalogaster. NCBI lineage: Eukaryota > Metazoa > Arthropoda > Insecta > Coleoptera > Staphylinidae > Weissflogia > Weissflogia rhopalogaster. The sequence goes on from WSZQ02080982.1 coordinate 3,491, forward strand.
TCTAAACCACGCTAAACCTCTTTATCCCCCTTAAAATCCCACAAAAACTCATACATAAACTCATCTAACCTACCCTACTATAATAAAAGCTTAGACTAGTGGAGTTATTAAGTTTATTACAGACATTTCCAGAACGCCCAGTATAATAATAAACATGTATTTATAGAATTAAGGAGATTGTAATTATAATTACACTCCAGGATAATTAGGATGAAGACATTAACGATGAAGACACGCACAACGCAGGTTTGTTTCATTTCTTCATCCCCTGTTCCCCATCCCAGCATCGTATGCTCTAAGCCCTAAGTAGATACATCTTTGTCGGTTGGCGGGAACTAAGTCTAAGAAGGATAAACAGCGTAGCAGCAGACACAATTCCCGTGGGAATCACGCGGGACTCTTTCTGGCGATGCGGCGCTTGTACAGGCGGCATTACTCTTCAGACGTGGAGCACGCCGAGTGTTTGAACGTGGTACTCGAAAAGATGAAGAGGTAGGCGAGGTAGATGATAGAACGAGTAGATCCACCTACTTCCTCCAACCACTGGAAGCGCAAACTCGTTTTCTATGTGTTTCTATGTATTTATGAACATGAACGCAACAAGGTTCCCAGAGGGATGTCGAGCTCGGGGAATGGAGATAGGGATGGCGGGTGAATGAGATAATTTGCTGCTTCCAGATCCGAGGAGCGTTCACTTTCGTCTCTAGTTCTGTTTGCGTGATTGGAGAACCATGGTATGGCTCCTACAACGTGGTTACCCATGATGAGTATCAGTGGGTAAATACTGAGTAGGTAAATGCATGTGTATGTTTGATGGGTGGAGGAGGTGTTGGTGGTGGAGGAGTGGGAGGGGTTGAAGGTGGAGGTGAATTGGCTGGAGGTAGAGTAGGAGGTGTTGGAGTGGTAGAAGTTGAAGTGCAAGGAGGGAAAGGAGGAGTTGGAATGGGAGTATAAGTTAGAGAAGGTCTAAGAGAAGGCTACTCTGATTCCACGAGAATGTAATGGAACCAAAATGGTACTTGCTTTGGGGTCGGCGTATTAAGAGACACTTAGAGCGTATGCAATGAAGTAAATAGGTAATCAGAAAGCTGTTGCCTGTTTGAAGAAAGATGTAAGATGCTGGATGCGGGATGGAGTACAGTAAAGTAGAGGAGATTTAAGGAATCGAAGGGTGTAGGTGAGCAGAGTACTTGAAGGTTGTTTGCCGTCTGCTGGCAAGATTTCATAAACTTTTTGGACAACTTGCCGTGGCTGAGGCTGGGACCGGGAGGCAGGACGTAAAGTGCTATATTTACCGAGAGTTAATTTATTATTTATTAGGGTAGATTCGTCTGTCCTAACAAGGATTAACTGGGCTTTTTCCTGCCAAATTCTTACGTTTTTATTTGGGTTTGGATTTCGTTGCGTCAATAACAATTAAGCGGGGATTAGTTATTCAAGGGAATGATTAATAAAGGAACTTTTAAAGGCTGTTTAAATATTGAGATTTTATCTTTCCATTTATGTAGTATCATTTTGTTTACGTTTTATCTAACTACACTTTAATGTATACTCTTAATCATTTCAATTGCTTTTCTTCGTCAAGTTTTTCTACTTCGATTGCAACATCTATACCTTATAATCGTTAAACCCCATGAAACTTCTTAAATCCTCTTTAAACTCAATTAAATCACTTAAACCCATATAAACCCATCAAAATTTCTCCAAATCTTTATAAACCTATCTAAACTACTCCAAATTGGCCTAAACCCTTCCCGTAAATCGCTCTATAACGTCTTAAACTGCTCTAGACTCCTCAAAATCCGCTTCAATCCACCTAAACCTACGTGAATCCCTAAATCCCATATAAATCCCAATCAAATCACTATTAATACCATAAATTTCCTTTAAATTCCTAAAACTCCCATATTTTTTACTAACCTCTGTCCGGCCAATACTATTTATTCCACCTAAACTTTCCTCGACCTGGTAAAATCAGTTAAACCCCCCTAAAACTCCGAAATCTTCATCCCGAACCTTCCTAAACCTCTGAAACCACTCTGAACTCCCATAAGCCTTTCTATATCGCCCATGTCCTTTAAAGCATCTTAATCACGTCGGTGTCGGATCGCCCTAAACCCCATAAGCACTATCACTTTCTGCATTCCTTAACCGCCTTCTGGATATTTATAAACTATACACCTATCATAGTAAAATGAAATCCCACAACCCTTAAACTCCAGGAATTTCCCAAACCTCCTCAATATGCCTCTAACCTCCCCAAATCTTCCTAAACCCCTTAGACTCGTATAAAACCTATAAACCCCCTAAACTCCGTATTCACCTCCAAAGATCCTCTAAACCCCACAACATTCCCTAAACATCCCTTAAATCTTTGAACCCCCTAAATCTGTATCAACCCCTAAAACCTTTCTAAACTCCCTAAACCACTCTAAATTCCCTATACTCTCATGAACCCGCCAAATTCTCTGACTCCCTAAATATCAAAATCTCCTAACTCTATAAACCCCATAAACTCCATAAACATATAAACCACGAAAACCTTCTAAACATCGTAAACCCCATAAATCTCATAAACCTCATAAACCAAAATATGGAGTCCCATAATAAATTCCCCTGTATTATTTCCATTCCAGTTTTGTTCTCTCTAAAACCGTACTCCTTAAAACCATCTTAAAATAGAAATTCTCGATGAGCTCCTCATATGCTCAAAGCCTTAAAAGCCATCGAATCCATAAAACCAACAAAATGCGAACAATCCTCGGATGCCCGACAATCCTTGATCGTATTCGATTCCACTTCGTCGAACACGCATCTTCTCCGCGCTTTGATCTTTTTCACATAACCTCCATAAGCTTCTTTTTCGTTCCTTTCCGTCCTGAACCAGCCGGGAGTCAGCGCTCTGTCGTATTTCCACATGGCCAGCAGGAAAAACTAACTAAAAAAGGGGACGACATGTTTTGTCTCGTTATTGCACGAAATGGAAACACAACGAAAAAAGACATTAGTCCAAAGTGATACTAACAATAAGACTACCTTGTCGTCTTAGTAAAAAGAAATAAAACAAGAGAAAAGGAAAAAGAAAAGATCAGGAAAATCGGGACACTTCCCCGAACTTTTTCCTTCCTACTATCATTATCCTTATAAATTCATGTGAATCAATATATACGTGTTGAAACTCTTTGATTACTGAACGAAATCATCTTTGAATTTTAAGATGGCTTCAATACATTACCATTGAAGTCTACAGGCTTTAATGTCAAAAGGACATCTGTGGGAGGAAATTCAGGAAGATAATATTAACGTAGAGCAAGCTTGCAGGAGTCCAGGCACGATCAAATTAGGAATTAACATATTTCATGACTTGAAAATGATAGCCCTGAGATTTATACGAATATATATTGAAATAATGTAAATGATTAGAGCATAATAGGGTTGATCGGGATGTTGTCAGATGTTCCCGGGATAAATTCCAGGATTCCGAAATTAGAAACAAAGGTATTTATTTATTTTTAATGACATCTCAGTCGGCAAAACAATTTGAAGGTTTTAAGGTTTCAAGGTCCTGTTTTAAGGAAAAAGCTTAGAAGCTTAGACTTTAAAGTAGGGATTGATAATTTCTCCTGGTTGTTCTTTCATCCCCTTATTCCCAGAGCATTAGGCCGAAATGAGAGAATCACCACTGATTAGTACTGAGAGTACTGGGAGTATCGCTAGCATCAGGAAATTTAACCTTGAAAGAATCGATTCGTATTTTTAGAAGCTAAATTCCTGTAACATTTAAAACAATTGTTATTGGTTACGTTAGGTTAGGACCAAAGGGAATGAAATAATCAAGGAATTTTTTTAACTTTTTTTAAATAAATTAAAATTAAATTAAAAAGGATGTCAGAGTCAGGGTTATGACTCCATGGGGTGAATTTTGCCATTGACCTATATGCTGCTGATATTAGATAAATGAATGACCTGGTTGAAAGTAGGGTTCCCGAAATGAATTTAGCGTAATTTACGAGCCCTGGCGAACTGGCGTCGGGACATCCTGTAGTTTGGACGTCCTGCTGAAAAGCAGGGGGTGGTTTTACATTTTCTATGGCTCTCTGCAACCCTACTATGGTTGGAAGTTTTTTGGGAATGTTTTAATCTAGTTGGAGTTAAAAGTTGAAGGACTGACAAATAAGGGATCATATTAAAATTGAGATTTCTTCGGTTTTAATTGTGAAATACGTTTTTTTCTTACTGAAAGAAAGAAAGTTTATTCAAAAAATGTAACGAAAATGAAGTGAGGGGAATATTCCGTAGGTATTTAGAGACTTTTTTTTCCAAGAAAATTGTGATAAAAAAATAAATGAATTATTCGCAAAGGGAGGAAGGAGGCATGAATCAAGGAGAGGGGGAGGTAATTCCTAAATGTACTCAATATCAGTATAGGGAGGGACACAATAATTTTTGAAAGACTAAAGTGAAAACCAGTTATGGTTGGATCAGGTTCAGGATATTGATGCTAGGATCCTTTTCATTTTTAGTTTTAGAATATATTCCTGTTACTAAACCCGAACACTTTTCAAAAAAAGTTATTACATACAGAAAGCAGCCGAGAAATGGCTCAGATACAGAAGTCAATACTGAGATAGTGAATGATACTAGGTCCAGGACTATTAAAACTTCTATGGGTAGTTAAACCGGAAATAAACCTTTGAGCAAGACTTTGAGTAGGAGCGTGACTTGGTACCAGGACCGGAAGAACAATAGGGAGAATGACTAGAAATGAATTTGATCGAAGATGTAGGACTGAATCTAAAACTTTGACAGAGGACCTTGATGCGAGGATCTTTCAAATTCCTCTTTGGCTAGAATTCCCAAGAAATTACTTTGAGTACCTCTCAAACATGAGACATATTCATGGATTATGTTTGTAAATTCAGGGAATATCTGGCCTTCACTTGAAGTTTTCACAAATCAAACATCTGAAGACTAAGGTGGGTTAAAATATAGGGACAGAAGATGCTAGGTTCTATAAAAATTCTGATTGCCTTAATCAAGAATAGAGTTCGCAAGGAACTGAGCATGAATATAATTATATACTTTCGTTATACACATGTTAACTTCTCATAGCAAATTTACCACCCATAGTAAATAGACCCGGATATGATGTGATATGATGTGATGTGATGTAATGTGTACCAAAAAGTCATAATCCCGTCCTTCTGCTTTCTGCCACGTTTTCTCACAATTGGACGCACTTCTGTACTTCGTGCACGCTCTACTCCCGAATATTGTTCCCGGATGAAATCGATACCGCTTGGTGGTTAGTGAGGCCCTGAATGTTTACATTACCTCCGTACAACCTTCCGCATTTTTACAACATCCTCTTTACCTCTTCCCTCTTTACCCGCTGACTATTGGAGGAAGTCCCATACTCCCTGCATACCCGGATTATTTTCATTTTATCCGTTTGTCTTTTTCAGGGTTTCCAGTGTTCCCCGTGTTTCCATTACTCCCAGAGTTCCTAGTGTTTTCAATTCCAGTAGCAGTCATAGTCATACCAATCGACATGCTGATCATCTATTGTTCCATATGCGTTCCCTAACGTTCCATACCATTATTATCCCGCGGGATAAGGATAACAATGCAGCGGAATGAAAGTTTGTGCGCGGTGCGTGCGTGCGCAAGAGTAATATTCTCAATTTTAATCTCGACATGTTTCGGATCTTTTTCCCGGGGATGAAAGTTTCCCCGGGAAAGTTTTTACAGGTAACGCTTAAAGGGTGATGTTTTTGTAACTTAAAATATGTTTTACAAATTTTATGGTTGAAGGGATTTTATGGATTTGTCAGTTTCACTAGAGAGTATTCAAGGGTTGGAAGTAGAAATTATAGTTGCCCTGGGAATAGGGCAGAGTCCTGGTCTAGAACTATGAAAGGTACTAGCATCGATTCTAGAGCAGGCATTAGGACTGGGACTAGGACTGGAAGAGGAAGCAGGGATGATAGTGGGACAGTGATTGGACTAAGTCTAGGTCTACGTTTGGTGCTTAGTTAGAACAAGGGGTTAGGGCTAGTAGCAGAATTAAAAAGGAATTAAAAAAATTAAAAATTAAAAAGGAGATAGTCCTGCTGAGGAATAGAAAGGATGAGTGGGAGAAGACTGAGGCAGGAACTGTGGGTAAGTCTTTGATTAAGACTGAGCCTAGCCTCAAAGTAGTATTGGATATAGGGCTAGGACTGGTACTAAAACGGTAAGTAGAATTCGTTCTTTAGAACAGATTAAATCTGAAAAGGATAAGCAGAAGGACTGGGGTTACAACTGTGCAAAGATTGGTAGTCCTAAGTAGAATAGAAGTAGTGCTGGGTGTAAGACTAGGAATGGTATTAAGACAGGACTGGTAATTAGAACTGAGACAGCATTGTCACTAGAACCGATGTCTGAATTATATCATAGGATTGTTGTGAAGAAGTAGGACTTGTCTTGACTGAGATTGGGATTGCTACGACTTACAGGACTAGAACTAGGACTAACTCTAAGTGTTGCACTATGAAAAAGATTATAACTAGAAGTCAGACTACGACTGATACTAGGACTAGGAGAAGCACTGAAATTATGACTGGAAGTACGCCAAGAAGAACCTAGAGTTTGAATGGAACTGAAACTGACACCAGGACTGGGATAAGAACTAACCAACTAGGACTAACCAAAGCTTTGGAGATCTCTACATCAGGTTGTGGCTCCATCATTTTTAAGACGGAGCAATTAAAATGATGTTGGGTCGTACCTCTACTCACTTATAGAGCCCCTCGTCTCAAATCCTCAAATGGGGGTCCCACCTTGGGGTTACATAGATTCGCGTGCAGTACAAATATTTTTGATGAGCCACAGAATCCTCATCTTAGCTCTAAATGAATATGCAAAATATTAGTCTATCATCGAACGACAAACGACAGAAAGCAGTAAGGTTTAAATGTAAGAATATTATTTGTGCACATGTACCGCACATTTCACGCGTTCTCATATTGATGAAATGCATACCCTAACCTCACTTCACTGTTGACATGACATATTCGTACTTCATTCATGTAAACATGCAGCCAAATATTCATCATTACTCTGAGGATTCCTCCGAGGTTTACTCAAGGGTTTATTCATGTTTATTTATCTTATCAATAAAGCTCAGGTATGCTTCACGGGTTGGTTATGAAAATGCCAACGGAATAATATGTTAATAAAGATTTATTGATGTTTTAAGGTTGGATACAAAAAAATGCAATCATCTTTCCTCAACTTTTACGAATTCACTTTGATTGTATAGTGTTTGAGAAGAATATGTTTCCTGTTGTGATATTTTTTTTCTGTACAGAAGTCATTATAAAACTTTATAGGAAAATATTTTAAAGTTGTCTCGTTATATATAACCTTTCTCCTTCTAAATCTATTCTTCTTTCTCTCTTTATTTCATTCTCTCCTTGTCTCTGTCTTTCCCTTATTACTCTCTTTCTCTATGTATTTCAGTCCACATTTTCTCATTTTTTATTTTTATCAGAAACCTTGAAAAAAATATGACTACCCCATTTATACAATATTTTATGTAGGTCAAAATCAACAGGTCACCAAACCGTCTCGCGTTTTACCGGCAACCAGCACCACCCAACCCTAAAGGGCGGCAATTGTTGCGGTCGGCGATAAGAGCGACGTTCCAACAGGCATTCCATGTTGCTTTATCGTCTCTCAAAAAAAAACGTTATCTCACAAAATATTGTTCCGCAGTATTTATCTCCTGCCATTTATTATTAATATATCTACAGGGTGTCTGAAAAAAAAATTGTGAAACAAAGAATAATTGATTAGTTAGCTAAAAATAAAATAAAAACTATGTTTAATCATACAGGGTGTACCCGAAACACAACATGTATGTTTATACATTATATTATATTTACAGCTATTTTTCTGT
>WSZQ02080993.1:0-12715 GCA_019419845.2 Weissflogia rhopalogaster
AAGGAGGAGTACCAAAGCAAATAAAGAACTGTCGAAACGATCGTGGCTACAGAAATACAGACATTTATCACCGAACAACAACTTCCAGAGACTCTAAACCGTTGAACCTTGAGGGAGGGACCCAGAAGGCGTAGAACGCTATAGACCCTGGATGAGGATGTTTTCATTCCTCACAGTTTAAACGTTTCGTATTGGAATGAATTCATACACTTGGAAAAGGAAAAGTAGAGGTTACTTTTTAAATCATAGATGTAACCTCCAAACCTAGCACGAATTTCATAATCATGTATTAATTATGAAATTCCTGCAAGTATCTTAACATACAATATATCGTTGTATAACCTACAAAAAGAATATCGAGGAGGCTCATCTTCAAAGGTACATAGTAACATTAGAAGTTTTGATTGTGAATTACATGAGAATGCACACACCTTTTTGGTTTAAATAGTTTCTAATCAAAGTTGGCAGATTTTCATTTGGTTTTTAGAATGACATCGCAATTTTATATAAAAAATGAATGATATGCAAAAGATGTTTTATTCATTGTCAGTTACTTTAGTTTTAGTATGTTACTATTTTGATTTCACAAGATTCACATGATTCACAAGTTTCTGGCTTCATTTTAACGGAAGTCAAAGGAGACGCCATTCTTGAGGAACTCACAAACATTTGGCTTGAATATGGAGGTGGAGGAGTGGTAGGATGTTTATTTCCTTCTCTACCAGTGCTTTGCTGCATTACAGGCGTGGGAGGACCGATTGTTGGACACCATCTGTAAAATATGGGCTCTGGGGACGGAATCATGTTGGCAGTACATGGCAGAAACGACATTATTGGGTTACACATTCCACACGTGCATGGGTTAGATTGGGACATAATCATGCCTGACAAGTCTGGTAGTGGGGAACCAGGATGCAGATTGCCCATGCACGATGTCGGTACGGACATCCAGGGTGCACAACAACAATAGAAGTGGCCTGAAGATTGTGGAGACATTCGAGCGGATGGTGTTCCTGAAGGAGGCGGAGGATTGTCGTCTGATGAATGTTCTTGAAATTTAAGGGAAGCATAGAATTCCAGACTATCTGGCTTCACCCACGTTGAGGCATCTTTTGACATCTTGTGGAAATAAGATCGACTGATAGTAATGGTTATGTTATTGAATTTTTAGTATACTGAATATTGGTGATTATTGTTTTTGTGATTATGGTTTTGTGTACATGTAGAAAAGTCACCTGCGAGTGTGTCAGATTAAATCAGTATAGCCAGTAATTTAAACAAATATGCCTTCGTTTTGATAATTGTTTGTAAATTTGAAAGCGGTCCCTTGAAATATAGATGGCGTTGCTAGTAGAAATACTACATGACATTGTTATCATCACGCACGCGTCGAATTGGGGGGAAAGATATTAAGTTCGGCAACAAGCCTGGGAAAGTAGTGAGGCCGCAGTTTTTTCGAAACACTGCTGGTAGTTGAGATTCGACGTTCCTAGCAACGCCATCTGTTATTATAAGTATTGCATGCGCATGCGTCGATGGCTCTAACAGACGGAGCGCCATTTGAGAATCCATATACGAATTTAAACAACTTTCTTGAAATAACAAAAACAATGAAAACGATCCATTGCTTTAAGAGTTCTGATCTGTACGCCCTCTATGTTTGTTGTAGTGTAGTCTGTACTGAGGAACCTCGCAGAGATGGCGAAGAAACCTAATGTTGGGAAAAGTATCGATATTTTTTCGATAATAAAGCGAAACCTACCCAGAATGGAACTTGTAATAATCGGAACTGTCTACACTGATTTTTCTAGGTTTGAATGTGTTACAGCTGTATTGATTGGTACTTAACTGAGACCTGCCAATAATGGAAATTATACGCTGATAACCCACATTTTCCTTATAACTAGATTGCCCTCTACATATTTTGTTTGGTATATCTGCAATATGCTACAACATTGATGACAAATAACCCCACGAACTTTGAAGATTGTAGGCACCAATAAGTTTTCGGATAAATTGACCAAGAAACATTTTTATCAAAAAATCAACTTTATAGATATTTTTATTACAAATCCCTACTACAAATTCAGCTAACTTTAGGACTTTTCGAAACTTTTCCAGAATTCTTCTTCTTTTTCTTATTAGGTTTTCCACTACTTATTTGAGTTTTGTCAACCGGTGAATATTGAATAACACTACCAGGAGGTTGATAACCATTCTTATCCTCATTTATCTTCTCCCTTGAGAGAAGTATGTGAATCATTGGTAACTTTCGATTTACTACAATCTGATCTAACTCTGGTATGATTGGGTCCCAATACTCGTCAACCCTATAATTATGAAAAAGTGTCATTACATATATTTCTGAAACGGTAAATTTATTATCGCGATAAATTATGCAATAAACGTACTGTCTGTAACACAATTTGTTGAGTTGATGTAGAGTATTGCCACACTCTCTTTTCATAATCTCAGCACATGTGATAGTTTTGCCAACAGCAGGGCCATAACCAGTCCAAACAACGGTGCCAACTTCTGGAAACTCGTTAAGGGCATGGGTGAGAAGATTTCTTATTTTGGAACCACCACGAACCTATGAAAAAATGTTTTTCGTCAGTTTAATATTTTATAAAGGCAACAGAAATGAAACAATATTTATAATACTTACATGCATCCAGAGAAAATTCTTAGGAAGATTCTTCATTGGGATCATATCACGTTCTAATGGAGGTTCGAGGTTTTTACCTTTTTTATAGTTCTCCATTTTTAATGATTTAAAAATTAAAGTTTTAAACCTTTTAAACTAAAGTTATTAAGGTTATGTTTATATTTGCTAATTCAACCAATTCAACATGTGGTGTTTGTTTGGTTGCATAGGATTAAATAAAAATTGCTTTGTTCTGCAGAATTCTTCTTTCGCTAAAGTTAACTAAATAATTACACAATTATTATACGCTATTTATTTATTTCAATATCTGAATTTACAAAGTAGTTAAATGAATTTTAAATATTCTATCACCATCTATTGGTGAAAATATATTCATTTCTTTCTTATATGCGCTCACAGATGGTGCTCACAGTTTTGGCGGGAATGTAAATTTCTCTTTAAAAGTAATAGTATGTAAATAGGCTTGCAATTGGGGTTATGTTCATAGATTGGTCATATGGTAAAGTTTAACAACAAACAACCAACCACAACAAAATGTTCAGCTTTATTGTCTTTACAAAACAGAATCTTCACAAATATAATACATTCTTTCGGCATAAAATCGTAAGTAAAACCTATTCGCAATGAAATATCACATTTGGAAAGTATTTCACTGGAACCATGTACAATAAAATCTATATCAAACGCATGCAATCGTAAAGTTTACAATAGGAAATCTAAATAAAATGGTTAATCTATATCTTAAGTCGCTAACAACATGACTAATACTTTGTATTTTATAATCTTTATATACGTGTAATATAATTTATCTCTGCTCTCTATAATTAATATCTTACCTCGTTTGGTATGTGTATTCTAAATAATTTAACCTTTAAATTGGCTACGAATCTTTACTGGGGTTAAGGCGTCGCGTCATGCGTTGCACCTTCTCCTTCAGGCCATTCTCACGCTTTTTGATTGTAACATGCTCAGATAACCTTTGGTCCTTCTTCATTTTTAATTCTTTCATTCTGGAAATAGAAATATGATTAGTGGTTTTTATTGTTTTCAATGGGGAAAAATAGAGGTTATCTATTACTAGATGTGAAATTAACCTCGAATCTTGTACTTACTTCTCCTTCTCCAAACGAATGAACTCCTTCTTCCAAATATCTTTAAAATCCACACAGAATGACAACCACAATTCGAAAAACTCATGTGGTGGGAAAGCCTCGAGTGGTCCAGACTTGGGCTTAAACTGATAGAACTGCATAGTGGCTATGAACACCAGTTTTGAGTCCTTAATATCCTCACACTCGGCCTGTAATCTTTTATTAGCGGTGTTGAGAAATTCGGCCATCTTTTCCTCGAATGGATGGAGGTTGTCTGCGTTGGAGGAGTCGATCACTTTCTGGGTCCTAGCCTCGCAAGCTATGAAAATTTATAAACTATATTTGGTGGATACTTTTTGGAAACATGTACATACATTTTAATTTGACACGTAATTTCTTGAGATCACTTTCAACGTCGTCAAAGTTGACGGTGGCGGCACGACTAATGTCACCCGGTTCGGGAATCGGGAGGGTTTTATTCGTTTGTAGAGGTGTCCCTAGTTGTTTGATGTAGATACGCACGATGTAGTGCAGTAGAGTGATTTGTGAGTCTTTGGATTTGACATCTTTGAGCTTGGACATAATTTCTAGACCGAATCCGTCGGCTTGACCTCGCGACATATTACCACCGTTCATGTAGTTGCCAAGTGTGAGGATGATTGCCATGACGTCTTTTAATGAAGAGCTTGTTACCAAAAACTGAAAAGAGACATAGAGTAATTAAGAGGTGAGATATACATCGACAGAAGAGGTATCGGAAACGAGGTGGAGCTATAAACAGAGTGGTGGAGGCATAGAAATAGAGGTGGAGCTACAAACTTAAAGGTGGTGGTATAGAGCCCATAGAAAAGGGGAAGAGCTATAGAAAATGTAGTGATGTTCCAGATATAGATGTGGAGATATAAGCAGAGAGATATAGGTGGACATAGAAAAAGAGGTGGAACTTTACTCTCAGAGGTGTAATTATAAACATGTAGGTCGACCTATAGAAAGAGATAGACAAGAGATGTGAATAGGAGTGGTGCTATAGAAACGGTGCAAAGTTGCATAAAAAGAAATGGAGCTAAAGAGCTATAATCCTAGACCCAGAGGTGGAACTATACACATAAAAGTGGATGTATAGATATAAAGGTGGAGTTATAGACCTAACTGACAACCTATAGACAGAGGTGGATCTTTAGAAAAAGGGGTGAACCTATAGCGGAAAGACTGAGCTATACAAAAATGATGGAACTCTTAGAGAAAATAGGAAGACTTATACAACATGGGAACAGAAATAGGCAGAACAGTATGAATGATAGAAAAAAGATTAATTTTACTCACATGACATGTAGACTTAATATTACTCAGAGTGTGCTCAATGGTGGTGATAGCATCATCAAATTCGGCCATGAACATGAAACAAGAAATACGCTCAGCGAAACTAGAGATTTCACTTAAATCATGCAGGAACTGCTCGGGCTTGTCGAGCGGTATCTCGGGTTTCGTCGAGAGGTGGCCCTTGATCAACTCTAGTTCCTCTCCAGTTGCACGCTGTAACCAAATGTGCCTCATATGTATCCAACGAAACTAGTTGTACTTGGTTACTTATTGTCAGTAAAAGAGAACCACTTACATTCTCGTAAATGATCTGCAACGCCTCCAAACTCACAACGGACGTGTCAAAATTATAGACAGCATTCTCGATTTCCTGGAATTCCACATGTAGACTCTGGGCGAGAATACCAACGTTCTGCGATCGCTTCGAGTCCAACAATTTGATAACTTCACTCTTTTTGGCCTTGGTCTCGACCTTCTTCTTGGTTGGCTTGCATGCAGTGACCTGACGTGAGAAGAGATCGACGAATTCGTTGAAATTACACTCGGGCTGTACGTCCTCCAATTGGGACCACAATGGTTTAGCCGGGATGAGCGAAGGTGCATCGTTCTCGTCGGGGGAGGGGACTCGCACCGGTGAGTGGATGGGCGGTGCCTGCGAGATCAGAATGCGCGTCCAATAGAGGGGCTTCATGGGGGCGCTTGGATTGATAGGCGGCTTCCGCATCGCTGTAAGCAGACAAATCAAAAAGCACGAGTGTACGTGTTAGTTATGTGAAGTTTAATTGATTGTAGGCGGAGCAATCTCATAAATTTGATGGTACGGCTTGACTAACGTGCATGGGCAATTAGTGCGTAAAATAACAGATGATTAATAAATGATTATGATTGGCATGCACGTCTTTTTACTGCTTTTGTTTTCATTTTGTCTGAGATTTAGCGTTAGTTAGAGAGAGTTTTAAGTATTGCTCACCTGAATACATGGACGGCGGTGGCGCCACTAGAAACAATTTGTTTAGGGAGTTTTGTTTGTGCGATTGTGGTTTTGGTTTTTGCTTTTAATTGGCGAGGGCAAACTACAACTTGAAACATGTACACAAAGAGAACGAGAAGAAGAACGAGAGATAGATTTGAATATAAGGGTGGTTGGTAGTGTGCGTGATTGATGGATGGAGCATCAAGGAGTGGACGGGGCAGAATCACACGACTTTTCATTGGGAGGAGCCAAAGGTCGGGCGTGGACGTCGTTGAGTATGGTAGGTACATGCAAATTGATGAGATTAACCAAAACAAAACACAATGGAACAAACGATTATGTTAAAAATAATGAGATGGTTATAAAAAAACGGAGATCTAACAATCAGAATGGCTGCTGGGAGTGTCTTACCCGCCTTGTTTGCGTTCCAGCCGCCGGCGGGCGGTGCTGGCAGAGGTGTCGGCCCGCCTGGTACAGGCGGCGGTGGGGGTGCGCCTGGTGGTCCTCGCATTCCCGGCGGTGGCGGTGGTGGAGGAGGGCCTCCCATTCCAGGCATTGGAGGTGGTGGTGGACCTCCCATCCCAGGCATTGGTGGAGGTGGAGGTCCAGCCATTCCCGGCATTGGTGGCGGTGGTGGTCCTGCCATTCCTGGCATCGGAGGTGGTGGTGGACCCATTCCGGGCATTGGTGGTGGTGGAGGTCCAACCATTCCTGGCATCGGAGGTGGTGGTGGACCACACATTCCCGGCATTGGCGGAGGTGGTGGTCCATACATACCAGGCATGGGTGGTGGGGGAGGAACCATTGGGGGACCTCCCATTCCAGGCATCGGAGGAGGTGGAGGTGGAGGAGCTATTGAAGGACCGCTCAACTCCGGCATTGATGGAGGAGGTGGCGGCGGTGGCCCAGACATTACCGGCATAGGAGGGGGAGGTGGTGCCATCACAACCTCCATCATTGGAGGCGGCGTTGGTTGAGGAGGAGGCGCCGAAACTGCAGTTACATCAGGAGGCCCTATTTCCTCGAATCCTAATGGCATCGGTGGTGGAGGTGGTGGCGGCGGTGGAGTAAACTGCTGAACACTAGCATCTTGACTGGTGAAAGCAATGCGACGACTACAGTCACCCATCCCCCGAATGGGATCCATTTGGGTGGTTGCACTCACCACAGTCAGATTACTACCCGTCGAAGAGTTATGACTACTATCAAGTGTAGCATCTGGTACCACAGCATCAGATCCATGCCCCAAACTCTCGTTCTTCGTATAAATCGCCCCGCACGCCGCGCACATACCATAACCACTGTCAGCCGACTTATTCGAGTCGGCTTTCACGCTGACACTACTCTCTACAGACACATTAAACTCTTCACTGGATTTATCCTTTCCGAACGTAAATATCACTTTTTCCTTTTCCTCCTCCAGCGGCGAACTGAAATCCTGCATAGTTTTTGCCGTCAGCGCCTGGATCTCAATCACTGTCTGATACTTTTCGATCTTCTGCTTCAACCTACGAATCTCCTCTTCCAATAAAAGAATATCAGCTGCCTTCGCGGCGGGTTTCAACTCCTTAGGACTAACCTCCGATGAATCGGGAGTCTTTGGGGATGACCCATTTAGGGTCATCATCTCCGCGTCTGCGCTTGATGTGATGATCATCTCTGGCTCTAACGGGGACATTGGAGGCCACGAAAGTTGACTTAACTTTCCTGGTGTGTCCGGGACCGGTTGGGGTGTCTCCGAATGTGTCCAAAAGTACATTAAATCCGGCTATGCAGCAAAAGATTAACTTAAACCTACTGAAAATTGAAAGGACCAACCTTGAAGATGTTAATGGAGACGACATCTTTATCTTGGATCTGCTTCAGAACCCCCGCGGCAAGCAGATGTGTGCAGAATTGCACAGCGAGGACCTTCAGATCTTGAGGATTCTGCTCCTTGAGGTAGTCGTCCTTAAACTCCGAGATCAACCAATTGATCAGCATGTAACCTTGAAGATGAAAGCACTTTGAACTTGACTCACTCTACTAGGCTCAATCAACTAAATCCGCGATCTGATAAGTTTATCAATGCTCCCGACGAATATTTACAACTTAAACAAGTGGCTGAATGTGAGTAAACGTACTCGACACAACTTGAATTACTCCACGATGTGCAACCGATGTTGCTCCACCGTCGCGCTGAGTCAAACTGCACTTAATCGTCTCGTGCCGTTCACCATCGACTGACACGAAACTCTATCCACCCACTACCGGCTTAAGTACTCTACGAATACAATTATTTACTCTCGTTGAAGAAAAAACAAAAGTTGTTGGTGTGTTATTATGACAACCATGGTACAGCGAAGGAACTTACCCTCCGTTAATCCGGTAAGTACCAAAGAACCAAGTTAACGACTTGTTTCGATGGCTACCTACTACCACCACGTGTGTCGTAATCCTTTGAAATTGTTGTTAGGAAGTTTTATTGGTCTGTATTTTGCTGTTTTAGGGCGGATTTAGTTTTCTATAGCGGTGCGCTTTTGTTTTGGTCTTTGGTAGTAGGTTGGCTGCATTATTTGAGGATTTATGCGCGGATGGTTCTCAACGCGGCGGCGGGCAATTCATCGGAATCAGAGAGCATAAAGCCGAAACGACGACGTCGCGGCCTGGCTTTCGCGTTCCTGCTGCTGCGTCTCTTGCTGCAACACGCGCAAGCCAACAAACGCAATGCAGCGCAATTGTTTTGTTTCACTCATGACTAGCCATATGTGGTCAAAAAATCTTGCTCAAACGATGGATGGAGTCATTCCCTGGCGAATGTGATGCAAATGTTTCGGATTTTTTATGCCTTTCATTAGTTACAAGTAATAATACGGTTTTTTTGTAAACTTTTCGTCTTTGTTTCACTTTTCTCTTAAAATTTGATTAAAATGTTCCGGAGTTTCTGGAACCCCACTTCGAAACATATTTGTGATTTCAACTTATTTATTCGTTATTTGATTGAAAAGTTATCTAAATGATAAATTTCAAGTATTATTACAAAATGTATGTTAATTTTTTATATATTCATAGAAGGAAACAGTGCAGTCATCAATATACTAATCATCAATTAAGAATTAATAATAAAATCCATTTTCGTTTTGCCTGAATATACCTAACCTAAACTATCGCCTATTTTAAATGTTCTTATCATTCCTATCATATTATTGTGCCTATAATTTTATAACAACAACCTACCCTCAATCAATTGAATCCGTCATTTTTGATATTTTTTAATTAGTTTGATTGCTTTATCATATTAGGCTTAAATTTAAGCTTAACCTCAGCCGAAGTTGACTTAGTTTCGTCAGATTAGTGATAAAAGATATAGAGAAAGCGAGGAGGGAGAGAGGGAGGGAAATGGAAGAGCATGTAAGGCAGGGGCAGATAATGAGGAGTTTCTATAACCCTATAATAATTTCGAAAGAAGATAGGTTATCGGGCGGAGGCCATGGTACTTTGTGGATAAGAGCAGGAGTGGCAGTGAGAAAGCATTGCTGGCTAAGGTTAGGTGTTGATCGGAGGAGAGAGACAGACAGATCTGTATTCGCAGGAAGACATGAAATGTCAAGACATGCATGTCTTCTATTTTGTATGGCGGGGGTAGAAACATGCGAGCAATCCTTTTTATGAATTTATTTGTGTTGTACACATTTTGAATCATCGGAATTGGGCTCGCAGCACATTTTGCTAAGAGATGTTTACAGTCTTGAACTCACTGCTACCATCATATTGTCATGAAGTATATACGACTGCACCGAAGCTGCTTTTGACATATCAATATGAACAAATCATCATTTTGAGTAAATCATCACTTCGTGGTGCAGTTGGTAACACAACGTACGTGACATACGGGATTGCAGGTTCAAGCCCTGTCGGAGGCATTCATCATTTTCTCTTTCTAATTATTGCAATTCATGATTAACATCCTAAAAAACTTGCCTACTTATGATTACTTGTTCATATTGATATGTCAAACGCAATTTCGCTGCGGTTTTTTGATTTTGGGGTAAATGGCTCAAAGTGGTGACAAATCCCCTTAACACAAATTATTTCTCTATAAGGCCCACACGAACAAAAAATTTCAATCAATTCAATAACGAACAATTGAGACACTCTCCTTGTAAATCTATTGCAACCTCTCAGCTAGTAAAAAGTATTTAATATGTCCAATAATGGCTACTCTGATATAAAATACAATGCAAATTTCATTCTCGTTTAAGTAACTCATCTAACCAGGAGAGTGTTTCAATTGTCCAACACGGATTTAAACGAAATTTTTTGTACGTGTAGTACATATATAGAAATAAATTGTGTTAAATGGATTTTACGCCGTTTTGAGCCGTTTGCCAAAAAAAAATATGTATAGTTTGGTATATATTGCTTGAACAGCTTCATTCGCTGTATGAATTACGTGGCAAACCATCAACACGCTGGCATGTAGATCGACCTTAGCGCGCTTGACGAGAGTACACGTGCGAGGGTACAGCGAATGCTGCTGTTCATACAATATTGAAATTTCTTTTGGGCAAACGACTCAAAACGGCATAAAATCCCGTTAACATTATTTATTTATATGTACTACACGTACAAAAAGTTTCATTCAATTTGGTGTTGGACAATTGGAACACTCTCCTTGTAAGAATAGTTAGAATTAAAACGTCAATGGCAACATAGTAGCATCATAAATTTATCAATTGTCATAATTTACGAAAATTACAAAAAACTAGTTTTCGCATTCCAGTCATATTCTTGTCTTGATGAATTAGTCCACAATGTCGTACCCAAATGCGCATATTAATTAAACGAACGCCATAAAATTTCATCTTTTAATTTGCCAGCCTCAGTCTCATTTGGTGAGTGCAATGGCGCAGCGTAAAATTGCTAATCAGAAATTGCAATGTTGTGCTGAAATCATTTGGCAACTGATGATTACCAATAATACTCTCGGCCGTCGTCGAGTTTGTGTAATTTTTCCGCTTAGATTTTGGTTACGCCGAATTAATGCTATTCCGCGTTGGCTAATTAGCATGGGCATAATCTGTATTTACGCATTCGAGATTGGGGCGCATTCGTGATTGCGAAGTGAGGTTATGTTCTGCCTAATTACAGCGCCGCGAAGCGCGACACTCAAGCGTGCGCCTAACCTTGTGTCACCTTCAATTAAACATTCGCTAGTCGCTTTAAGACTAACCTCATCATCAGTAGTCTCATATCATACGCAAACGATTTAATGACGGTGCATTGGGTGTAATTTTCCGTTGCCGTGATCATAGGTTATATAATATGTGTTTATAGAGGAGAAAAAAGTGAGGTTAGAGACGTTATTGTTTTGAAATAACTGCTTTTCTAACAAGGGATGTGTATGCATTGTCCGATTTTTCGTTGGCAAATAAGTGAAAAGCTCGAAAAATCTAATTGTCAGAGACTACTTGAATAGTGAAACTGTAGGAACTTCTCGTAGAAACATTTTCGTTCAAATCAAAGCCGGGCAATGCGTGAATGTCTCTTATTAGCCTTAAGTAGGGATGTCAACTTTTCACGAAGTATCGATACTTTTTATTATCGATACTTTTGAAACTTCGATACTTTCGATACCCATGTATCGAAGAAAACTATCGATACTTATTGGTATCGAAAATACACATTGGCGCCACCTGTTAATGTGTTTTCAAATTATCTTTGACTCGTTATAGTTATATAACATTGTATATTATCATCCCAATGTTTCTGATGTTACGTCAAATGATGTTACGCTAAATAGGTGCAAACGTATTTTAAACGCATACGTTTGTTAATTTAAAAGTGTCCGTTTTGTGATCCAATTTCTCTGTTTCTTATTTGATAAATATCAGTGAAAACAAAAACTAGTGGAAAATTCCGTAATATTGATATGTGCTTATGTGAATGTAGTAATGAAATAATGTATAATGATTGAATTTCCATATTTTTAAATTAACCGACGCAGCAGCGGGGACGACTCTGTCGCTCAGAGTACAATTACCATCATAATTGGGGGTTGTGATCAACAGATGGCCTCAGTGTAGGGGCATGTCAAGAAGTATCGAAAATGACTAATTCGATACTATCGATAAGTATCGAAAATTAAAATATCGATAAAAGTCGATGAGTATCGACACGTGGTATTGATACTTATCGATACCGATACTTTTGTTGACATCCCTAGCCTTAAGCTAACCTAAAATTAGTAAAATTCATGAAAGAAAGAAAGGAAATAAAACATACCTTCAAATTTTTCATAAAGTTGAAAATCCAACTTCTCCGGAACGAAGGTAGGCTTAACGATGCGCCACTCGAGACCGAAGAGGGATGTCGTCGACGTGATGGAGAGCTTCTTGAGCACGTCGACGGTAGATGGCGCAATGACAGGTGTATGCTGTGCAAGTGCTGTCATCGATGAAGTCATCGACGCCAACGTGTCGTTGTGGTCCGTCACGTCACCGGTCTCCACCGAGGTGAGGGACATGTGACGTCTGTACTTTACGCCGCTACCTGTACGCACATTTTCAAACACATCCAAAAAAATAATTCCCTTATTGTTAAACATAATGATTGCATGCATCGAAAGTGAAATCCAGTGAAATTACGGCAACTCGCGCTAATTAAATCGTAACACTCGGAGAT
>WSZQ02081004.1:6222-17347 GCA_019419845.2 Weissflogia rhopalogaster
AAAATGACACCAAATGCCCTTAAAATATTTATTCCTGATACAGATAAGAATAAAAGCAGGGACTTCCTTAATGGAGGCAACTTAAGTTACACCAAATGTCGTTTATTACACTATTAACTCTTTGAAACTTTATTATAGTGCAGCTTATCACAATGATAATGAAATTATCTGATTATTCTCTTTCAAACAATTTCATATATTAAAGTATTGTCCTCCGTATTTTTGGAAAGTTATTACGCTTATCAGCATAGCAATGAAGTTCTTCATAAGTAAAACCATAAGTAGGTTCTTATTTTAATAATGAAGGTAAATTCCGGTAATATCTTTGAAATATTAAGCAATGGCCCACCTGGGCAGCATAGTTGGTTGTGCTTCGGTCTATCACGTAGGCGGACGGGGTTAGAGTCCCCGTAATCCTCAGTGGAGCTTCCCTTCTTTTTTTTCTCCTTGACTATTGCGGACGCCCTGGCGACCCCATCGCCACTCTCGCCTAACCATCCCACGATCACATTTACTCCCTCTCGTACACCTCTCGCCCATTCTTTATTCATTCCCTTGCATTCCCCTACTAAATATCTCATCCTTCCTCACATAGGTCACACTTTCTAAACTCGTCTCCCATCCATACTTTCCATCCTCTCTCTCTTCCGAACCACACCTTGCCCGTGCTAGGGTCACTTTTTCCGGTGCTCCCTTTTCTCTGCATTCTGTTTGAATTGCCTGGTACCCTGGGTTATAGGCGCTTCCCTTAAAGTGACCCTGCCTAATTTGTTCCTAGACTTCCTGGACTCTCATCCTCATTACCGCTTCTACCGATCTACCATTCTCCCATAACTGCCCCACCGCCGTCTCCGATAACCCGCCCGCCTCATATATATTCCTTTTCTCTTGACCCCATGCATTCTCCCTATTATTCAATCCTGTCATCCAAACCTGCCTCACCAAATGCTCTTCGCCCATTCTCACTAGCCTTTCCTCATACCTTATCACTCTATATTTAGACTCCCACGCCACACTCATTCTTCCGGTTTCCTGCAGGACTACATAATTTGGTTTAGACATCTCTAACCTCATTAGGTCCTTCAGGAACCACCCCTGCTCTCTTTCCAGCCACTCCCACTCATACACCCCACACCTCCATTCCATGCATTAAAATTGACTTCACACATTGATCCCACATTCGCATCACCACGTCCCATTTGCCTCCCCACAACTTCCCCCACTTTTCTTTTACTCTGTTCCATGCTCGCCTGGCTTTCTGTTGTAACCATCGAATGTGCTCTCCTTATGATCCTGTATACTTGAAGAGAAACCCTAAGTATTTGAACACATCTACCTTCTGGATGGCCTCTCCCTTTCACAACAGTTCTTCCACCCTGCACCTTCCATTCGGCTTTCTGAATATCATCCATTTTGTCTTTTCCACATTCACACTCAGTCCTCATACCTTTCAATCCTTTTTAATACTTCTTGCATACCTTCTTTTCGCTTCGGCAGCACAACCATATCAACGGCATTGGTAAAACTATTTAAGTTCATATTTTAATTAACTTGAATGCAAAATAGTCGAAATATCTTTAAAATATTAAGTATTCATGTATGTATGCTGATACGAAGATAAAACAAGTTTGCCTTAATATAGACAACTTAAGTTGTTCCAGATTTCGCTTCTCTAGACTCCTAATGCCGTTGCCTCATATTATTGAGGTGTTCTTTATTTTTTTGTAGGAAAAAATTAAAGTTAACGGAATAAGACTTCAATTCCCTTTAGTTCTTCGGCAAATTTAAAAACTGGATATATAGGTCCATATGTGATTTAAATGAAATGCAACTACCACACTATATCGAAAAATTCATTTGATAAGAAGGAAATAATCTTTTCTTATCGGGAATGATTTTATTTCTGCTCTGATATTGACACAATGTTAAAATATTAAATATTGATAATATTTATTGACTAAAATACAAGTCGAGCATCGCTGCACAAACTTGCTCGGCATCTTCGAGCCCATTCACCAACGACTGACGGTCGCGAATGATAATAACTCAAACCAACGGTATATATCATGACTCGCCACGACTTTCCTACGACCTTAACGGCCTTCTTTATTTTATCAATCCCGACGCCTATTCAGCGCGTGCGGGGCCGACCGACCGAGCAAAACGCTCTCAATCGCGAAGAAAGCACTCACTTCTTCGATCCATTCTTATTCTTGCACACACTAAGTCGGCGCGGAATTTTCGCCAGCTAGAGTGGAAAGCCATTGTGTTTGCCTCGGTACATCTCTAGAATTTGCCCGACGATTGTTCGGCTCAAACGCTCGAGCCATCGATTCTTCTTCTCCATTCGCTTCTGCAATCGTTTATGATTTTATTGCTTCGTGATTCGCATCGAAGCATCGTCGATCATTAACGAAATGTGGCACACAACAAACCGGCAATCATTAACGCATTACCTGCCGCGATTTCGTCAATGAAACGACACGACCACAGACACTATTTATGCCTATATTGGATCTGTGCAAAGAAAAACGAATTGGATACAAAGTAAAAGTATGTTTGGTTCCGGTTCGTACTCTATGTTGTTTCTCTGCTTGTGTCTGACCACAAGCACAAAGTTTCACTTTGTGTTCACAGTCTGTAAAACAATATAAATTTACTGCCAGAAATTTATTTATTGCTGGCGTGGGGTCAATGAATGTCGATGACGTCAGCTAACGTAGAATGTTCAGACAATTTATGTGAAATAAAAATGTAAACTTGTCGGACATGCAGTCAACAAGTCGTTAATTGGTTGAAGATAATTAGTTAATTAATTTGTTGAGCTGCAGCTTGGTTGGATACGTTAAGTATATGCATGTCTTAATTGAATTAATCCAGAAACTTTAATTATGTGCCATTATGCAATAAATTTAATTGAATATTTCATAAAGGACTTTTGAATAAACAACAACATTTTGAATTATTCTCTATATTAAAACATTTTTATTCAATGAAGGACTGAAAACATAAGTTTTATATCTGTTTTTAATAAATTAATTACAATTAACATGGGTTTGGAAGGATTAATCCTAATTATTTCGTTAGGTGACGCCACTTTTGACTAATTACAGAAGTACATACGAGAACAGTAAATCGAGATTGTTTATCGACATTGTAATCAATTGAATCATCTAAATCAAAAGTCGTAAAGACCTGGGCAGTATTTTCGTCGTCAAATAAGTAATAATTGGCTTTAGTATTAAATATGACTTCTTTCACAATTCAGCACACCTCGCTCGAGATCATTCTTTCTCGGCTTTATTTAGCGCCATGTTCTCAAAATACGCTGGTCTTCTACCCGTAGCCTGGTCGCATTCAAAGCCGGGGTTGTACGAGGTGTTTATTTTAGCATGTCTTAACTTGTTTCACACATCCAACTATGTCACCCTAACCATAAGTTCCATCAGTTCCCCAGATATTTCCTCAAAATATTTCTCCAGATTTTCCTCCAGATATTTCTCTACTAGCTCTTGAGACATACCTCATGCATCGTATGTCATACTTCTATTCTCCCTCCACTGATTTTTCCCTCCATTAACACATCATACTCACGATTACCCCACCTATCTTACGTCATTCGTCCCACCTGACTCTTATTTCTAACCACTCTCGCCTCTGCCTTGTAGATTGTAGGCTCATTCTATCTGATTCCTGAAGCACTATGTACCCTGGAGTGTATCTTCACAACTGCATCTAATAACTTATATTTGACTTTTCTCATATTTCTGAATTCATTTTCTTTAATTACTGAACACTTAAAATTTACGAATTTAAAAATTTTAGTATTTCATTGACAAATATTCTGAATCATTATTGCACGAGCAACTCAAAATTAGTTTTAGATCATATTTTAAATATTTTTCAAGCCACTTAAATCACGAAAGCACAAAATCCCATAGATGTCTCCTGTCAAACTTTATACACAAAACTTGATGTACACCCGGTCGGAGGCATCATTTTTTTCGTCTTCCAAAATCTGCTTTATTTCAGCATTCAACGATTTTAACAAAATAATAAATTCCAAGAATTCCAAGTTTTTCCTACAATAAGAACATATAATTAATGATCTCCACAAACAACCTTAAAAAAGTAATAACTAATGCTCTCCTGCGTTTCTTAGTGATTGCTTTTATGCATATATATTCTATCAATATTTGTACATTTCTAAATTTCCATTCGCGAAGCATTTTGCTGTTAATAGTGCTTCGCAGATGTAAATTCCAATAAATTTGCATTCATTGCCTGCAACTATATCTATCCGCCAACTAATCCGTCATTTTACGTTGTTTATTCCCCATATTTTTCTCGCATTCTCAGCTGCAGTCATTTCTCAGCATGAATGTTGTGCATTCCTTTCCAACTCGCGCACATTTTGCAGTTATCTGCGTGATGTACGACGCGCATAGGCTAATAACTCACTGCATGTACATTGGTAGCGATACCAATCGCAGCATCTCGAAAATGACTTTTGTTCTTTGCTGTGCTCGGCACTGCAGTGCATTGCAGCGAGAATGTGACAAATTCGATATACTCTGATGCCTTGCATGATCACAACAGGACGTTCGTATCTGCTGGCGAACTCGAACTCATTTATGCGCGTGATCTATCAACTTTCTATTTTTTGCCGCCGGGCGAAAATAGCATTACGAGCATTCCAAACTATTGATAGCGATGTGTGTATGCATGAACGGCATGTGTCTGCGGCATGGATGCAGTTAAACTACAGTTCGTGCAAATTGTTAGGGCCTATTTACATCGAATGCGATGCGATTTGCAGCGATGTAATTAACCACTTTAGAATTTTTATTAAAAAGTAAGAACCTTTTTGAATTTTTGTAAACAAATATTTGCATACTGACGAAGTTTCCATCGGATTCCATGTGAAAATGCTCTTAGCCTGTGTATACAAGCCTAGGGGGACTCCCACAGACTGCCAATAGATTCCTCCTGTTGATTGCGTGCTCGTGCAGTTAAAGAGATACAGTTTGGTGTGTTGGTTGCGTGCATTGCGATCTGACTTGTGACGGGTCGACGTCGCAGTCAGAAACATTGCATGTGAGAGGTGGACAAGGTGCGAATGCAACACGGCCCCGCTGATTCTGAAGGCCGTCGGCGCGAGTGGCGCTGTGTGTATGTGAGTTCGTGATAGCCGGCTGCTGCCAGATGAGCACGTCTCGTAAATCTCGCGCGGAATGCGAGTAATGCAGGCGTCTTTAATTCGAATGCATAAATTCATAAAATATGCATTAACATCCCAGCCACCGACCGACCTAGCCGCTCACACCAGCAAACAGCCCACAAACACACGCTCAACCAACGCACCAAAGCGTTGCAGGAAATTAATAGCGGGCATTTACTACAGCATCTCATCAGTGTCATATTAATATGTTGATGAGATAAATAATGGCTTTCATGTTGCAGGATTTATTAGAACGCATCAGCATTTTTCTTGCGTTCTGTCTTATTGTTTATGCACACCAGGATTCAAATCTACTTCTATATTTATTATTAAAGGATCGATTTGGTTGAAACCCAGTTGGAGACAACATCTTTTCTTTTCGTATTGATATAATAAATAAAATCACCGAATGGTGAATCACATGGTTGTGATTCCAAACCGGTCGGAGGTATCATATATTCTTTTTTAATTAAGCGAAATATATATTCTCTTTAAATTCTTAAAAATAATTGATAACTTGAAATACTTAAAGAAATGAACAATAGAATCATCGGAACTGGGCTGCGAATATTTCGTTAAGAGATGTTTACATTCTTGAACGAACTACTACCATCATATCGTCATGAAGTATGACCGCAGCGAAGCTGTTTTTGACATATCAATATGAACAAATACTCATCGGTAGGCAATTTTTTAGGATGTTAATCACGAATTGCAATAATTATAGAGAGAAAATGATGAATGCCTCCGACAGGACATGAATCGGTAATCCCCGTATGTCATGTACGGTGTGTTACTTACTAGTTGACCCCGGGAACCCGATCTGGTACTTCTAATTAACTCTTTCCTTTTGCAGCGATGTCTTGGCTGATTATATATGTCTATATATAGACAATATATAATATATGTTTATTTAGAATTCCGCCGGTTCAAACCCGGTCGGGGGCTTCAAATTTTCTCTTTTCGTGTTAAATTTCAATTAATTAATTTCTTTTTTTAATTGTAAAATTCATTAAATAGCATATCAAAGAAAATATGTCAATGCTAGCTAATCTGGGGTCGTTCAAATAAGACTGTATGATAGTAGTTGTGTGAATGAGCTAGGAAAAATCAGTACTTGCTCTCAAATATGTAATTCAAAATGCACAGTAAATTGCCAAATTCTATATAAACATATATTCTCCAGGTTAATTACTTTAGAAAAGTCACGTAAACCAACAGGCCTGGAAAATTTTCCATTATAATCAGGATTCTGTATATAACGGTTATATGGCAATATTCACTGTATATGAAAAAAAATTAAATTCTGCAATATATAAAATTCCTCTTTTAAACAGCAGTTACACATTTTGAACACGTTCTCACCCTGAACAAGTATTCATAATTTAAATATACATAATATTCTTCACGCCATCTATCGTCGAATAGAGTTTAGTGTCGTGTTGACTCGTAATTCATAAACGTGCGAGCATGACATACGCGTATGCATCGTTATACACGTGATAAATTTCCTCGTGCGTGTCATTTTCTCCGGACGGACTTCTCTCTGTGTCCGGAGCACCAACAACAACAAAAAAATGACGCACGAACGCTGCGAAAAACTGATGAATAACCCCGATGGAATCTTGATGAACGCACACGAGTGGGTGTGAAAAAGGGGATCCTGATAGACACTCTACAAATGTATTTTCAGCCAACAGAAGGTTATCTTGCAAATTAATTCTAAAAAAAAAACGACGGATTTTTACATTCTCCGTGGTATTTTTTGTTATTTTTTTTTCGCAAGACTAAGAAAAAACAACAGCTTAAACTTGTATAATTTCGAAGGTATTAGAAGTATAAATAAAAACATGTTGTGTTATTCATAAACAGTTTGCGCAGGCGATAAGTAAACATACCGAAAATTTCTTGCCTCTCGCAAGGTTAAGTAGCCAATTTTAAAACGGTTTCGACCGTTGGTTTGGTGGCGCAGAAAATTTTTGCGTATTTCATAAATTACGCGCGTTTGTACGATAAGAAGAGTGTTGGAATAAATAACGTGGTCGAAACGAAACGGTATATTCCAGGTTTTTATGCATATTTTGTTGCGAATAATTTATTACACATTTCGCTGTCTTCGCCGAAGGTTTCTGAATGGTTCCTAAAATGTGGAAACATTTTATTTGCGTATTAGCAAATTGTCTCTTGCTATTGCTGGTTTTTTTGCGCGTGATAATACGTCACCGAAAGTTGGAAAAGTCGAACTGTCGTAGTCATAGGTCGTTAACATTTTCGTGGCGATGTCAGTGACTCGCAGCGATGATGATATTGAGCACATCATGGTATACGAAAATCCAACAGGGCAAAGCGGAAATATATTTAAGAGACGAACGAAAGAGATAAGTCCGAATAAAACTTTACAATCATCGGAATAGGGCTGCGAATATTTTGTTATGAGATGTTTACATTCTCGAACGCACTATTATCATCATATTGTCATGACTGCAGCGAAGCTTCCTTTGACATACAATATGAACAAATAATCAACGGTAGGCTATTTTTAGGATGTTAATCGCGAATTGCAATAATTAGAAAGAGCAAATATTCGTAGATGGCAATACAGTCTCTATTACATCATTAAATTATACAAATTCCCGTTTTTCACATGTTAAAAAATATTAATATTGGAATTATTTATTTTCACATTGCTGAAGAATAAAGTATGTATCATTAAAATGCTGATAATTATGAAAAACCAGAATAGATTGGAGAGAAATGTGATAAGGTCAGTTTGCAAGAGAAAACTGACGTAGAAATCATGGTTTAACTTATAAAATAGTTTGCTTTGCCACCCGTAGATGGCGCTACAGTCATTATTACGTCAATAAATGTATGATTTGCGCTATTTAAAACATTCTAAACGTTTAAAACATATACTTTGACTTTTATGATGGATAATATCTTTATTTTAAAATGCAAATGTTTATTTAAAACAGCCGAATAATTTATGTTTGTCACAACAGATGGCGTTATGTTCGCAATGACATCATTATTTTAAAGGTTAGCCACATTTTTGCCGTTAAAAAGCCGGTAAACATGAAAAAGTGATAAGCATTTGAAGCAAAACAACATTAACCTTGACTATCAATAAAACTATGATGGCTCGTAAAAGTAGGCACGAAAATGAGCCATTGCAAAGGTTAACCTTGATAAACAGACTCAATGTTCATCTATTGCTTGGTTAAATAAGCAATAGATGAATAGATAGACTGAATGGATTGAATCATTCCTTGTGTATTGGCGGTCGAGTAATAAGGATATTATATCATAATTACTATTAATAAAAATAATGGTCACTCCTCCTGGGTTTCGACCCACACCCACATTAACTTATAAAAGTATACACCTTTTGTGTTATAATCATGACAACCCATAAATTCATTATTTCTTCTAAAATCACCTATGGAAATGAGATATAAGGATTATCAGTGGTAACTAGAGAATAGAAGACATTTCAGTGAATTTCTTTGTATTTGATTATAGGGTAATACAGAAATTAAACAATAATTACTAATAAAAAAAATGATGGCCCCACATGAGTTTGAACTGATGTCGGTAACCCATAGATGGAGTTAAGCTCGGTATGACGTCATTAACTTATACATTTTAACGATTTTTGCCCATGGTAAACATAGAAACGTGATTAATATTTAAAGAAAAGTAAAATCAACAATCACCTTGACCATCTACGCCATCCTGTCCGCGGTTCAGACGAATAATTATAATTTCGAGCAATAAATTACTCCTCCGCCGACTTATTTATAATCCCCGTGCGCTGGTTGTCGGATCATCGCACTGAACTTTCATCGTTTCAAATTTTTATTTCCTTTTTTTGCACGCCTAAATCGACTCACAATATTTTCCAGTTGTACAGGGTTTTTTTCCTCGGTCTGCGGGTACTGAAATCGAAATGTATGCGTTGTTGCACGTCAATTCGCCGAAAATTGGCATATCGCGCGTACATCTTTCATCCGCATGCATAATTAAGCGGGCGTTTAACTACGGGCGGACAAAGGTAAACCGTCATACATGATGTGGATAAATCTACATGATGGGAAAGGGTTTTTACTGCGTGGAAAATTCTGCGAGGGGAGAATGTTTAGTACTATTTTGACTTTTAGAATGCAGTCGGTCGACTGTGAAACACGCGATATTTTAGTCGTGGGTATAGCAACAGATTTGGTATTGTAATATATATAGTCTATAAAATTATTATTGGTCGTAAAACTACGCCAATGAATCATAACATATATTAACCTAGATTCAGAGATAATGGTTTGGGTAAAGACTACAATGATAGATAAATATCAGTAGCGTTTTGTTTTATAGCATATTGTACATTCTTTTAACAAAATACGAAATAATCAAATTTAGGGATCATAGTAAGTGAATAAATATATTTGCAATCTGCTATCTTAGATTGGATTGGGAACGTTATTATGTCATCAATTTACAAAAATCGCGTTTACACCTATGCGAAAAAGGCTATTAACTATTAGTAATTATGATTCCGTTTTTGTTTAACTCGATTAGTTTTGCCTGTCGTGTATAGCAGCAAATAATAATATATATCGACAAATATTGATATATCAAAAGTGAAACATTGATATTTCATCGATATTCTGGTTTTGATAAATAACGATATATCGGTATCGTGATTTTCTATAATTTTTTGACTTTAAATGTGAACATACAGGTGATGATAACTAAGAAGAATAGGTCCCATAATAAATATCGATTTATCGCTATTTTAATATCAATATATCGATAATAGGAAATAACGATTATATAATTAAGTATCAATGTGTCGAGATTATTCCTTAATGGCATCATTCCAATGATTATGTTTACACTAGGTTTGTCAATATTTCTTAATCCATCGATTATTATCAAAATTGATTAACGATTTTAATCGATTATTATTAATAACAGGATTGATGGTTGCGCCATTTACTAGCAAATGCTCGCATTAATTTATCTTTTACCGATTTCTACTGTATTAGGACAATATTTTGCTACAATATAACGCATGCATTATAAAATACATAAAATAGAATTTCATGTCAAATATGTCAACGCTACCAATGCCGGCAATTGTAAATGTTTTACAATTAGCAACAAAAACTTCTTTTTCTCCGTCAAAAGACGTCGGCGCCGATTTGTTCACTGAGAAATTGAGGAAATAGTGTATGTGTGTATTCCCAGAAAAAAATGGAGCGTGCCTGTTCTGCTTTGTTTATTTTTTATTATATTTCCCAGGTATATCGCTCTGCAAGAGCCTGGGAAAATGTTTATGAAATGGGAATCAATAAACAACATGGCTAGATATGAGGAGAGATTGAGTAGAATGAAAAATGGAAGGTTGATGAAAGCATCATGCTTTCACCTTCCTGATGGGCAAAGAATGGTGCGAGTGAATGGAGAGTGAGGAGAAGGAAGGCTTGTGAGCCTGTTGGTTTGTCAGAAACGGTAGTCAGGGAAATGCCAAGGGAAAAGGGAGTGCTTGAAGAGGTAGTTTAGGTAATAGGCCGGGAGGTTGAGGAACAGAAGCAGATAGATAAGAAGTCAATGAGTGCGAACAATAAGCGTGTTATGGCAAGGGCGAGGTGTGGATCTGAAGAGCAAGGAAGGAAAGTATGGATGGGAGATGAATATATGATGTGTGCACTATGTCCATATGGGGTGGAGTCGTGGGAACATATAGAGTAGGAATGTGTGGGTGTAAGGGATAGGTGGATAATTTGGTGAGGTTAGCGTTAATGTGAGAGAATGGTTGATTGTGGGAGGGTAGAATGTAGCTTTACTCAATCAAATTATAAGGGAAAAGGGTAAAAGTTAAAGTTTAAGTTTGAGTACTTTATTTTA
>WSZQ02081015.1:1888-17346 GCA_019419845.2 Weissflogia rhopalogaster
GAAACGCAACACACCAAATCATATCAATACCTCTACCCACATAAACCTTTTTTCTGTCAATGAGACATAGTATGATGATATAATTTGCGTTAATACTGCCTGACGTGAGCTTTTCATAATTACTGCTGTCAAATCATTCTAAATAAGCATAGGTTAGTAAAATTATCAATAATTATTGCATAGTTTAAATATCATAGGGTTATTTAATAATATTAATAAGGAAATGAAATTACAACAAGAATAATAAAAAACAGTAATGTTTAACACATTACTACCTACTAAAGAATATTTACTAATATGTACTAACTATAATCAAACATTTGCCCTCCGACCCAAGACTGTAACCCATAAAATCGGTATAAATAAACAATGCAAAAACGTCCCGGATAATCTTGCTAAATACACAGTGCTAATCCGGCTGCAAAGGAGTGCTAATTGTTTGTACACATCAGGTAATGCATGCGCGAGTCCGTCGCATATTCGCCGATAGCAGTTGTGCGCGGTTTATTTCAATATGCAGCGCGGCGATAGCCAGCCCCCACCGCCGCCACCGTTGCCATCGCTGGCAACCATGACACCACCGTTGCGGCGCGCCGCGGGCGGAACTGCAGCGACGGTGCACAATCTGCACACGAGGTGCAACCGTGTGCATCGCAACACACCGCCAATTCACTCCGGCATCGCAGGACCGTCAGTTTGAACCATTCCGTCCCTGCCAGGAGCCAGTCTGTTGTGTGTGAGTGTTTGAGTGAGTATGTAAGCGTGTGTCCCTGCAATTTCGCATTGCACCTCTCACTCACACGCGTTATACGAGTGCGTGCACTTTTCACAGTGCACTTGCATGCTGTGAGAGCGGAAGAGGGAGAGGGAACTTGCGCGACGAAATCGCTCAGTTTCCCAGCGCGTTGCAGGCGAGCAACTTGCGTTTTGCCTGGTGCAGTTTGCGATCGTGTGGCGTGCGCGCAACACTTGCATGCGATCCGTCAATCAATCGTGCACGCTGGAGGAGAGGATTGCAGGAAATTTCACCAATTTCTGAAAACCCTCTAATAAGTTATCCAAACTTTATCAAATTTGAGCAAAGATTTTCGACAGAAGATTAAAGGAATTAGGACTTAGACGGAAAAAATCCGTGGCTTAGTCTGTTAGAATAGTGTGAAAGCTAAATTCAGTGCGCGGAAAAGTCGAGGGAAACTTTGGAATCTAACCTGTTGCGCTCGTACTGCAGCCGGCGGCGGTAAACTGCACATTCCGCCGGCGCAACATTGTGCTACATTGCTCGTCGCCTCAATGTGTGCGTAGTACATTCATTCCCAACGTACATATACATAGAGCTACGTCGAGCACGCCGCAGTGTGTCTGCCTGGCGGTCGTAACTCATCGCCACGTGCGCGCATCTGACAAGTGACTTAAGTTTATAAAGCTACGGTAGCAGCGAAAAGTTCTACGTCATGCCCGGTGACGAATCCGCCGAGTACGACTCGAAGATGACCGTCGTCAATGCGTCCTCCACGTCCACACAGCGTCGTTCGGCGCCAAACTGTGCACGCTGTCGTAACCATCGGCTGAAGATCCCATTGAAGAGCCACAAGCGCTTCTGCAAGTTTCGCACGTGCAAGTGCGAGAAGTGCAAGCTAACGTCGGAACGACAGCGCGTGATGGCAATGCAGACGGCGTTGAGACGCGCCCAGCAGCAGGACGAGCAGATGCTGATGAAGAACCCCGGCAACGGCTTAGCTGTTGGAAGCGGCTTGCCGCCGAGGAGCCCATCACCACCTCCGCATCACGCACACCACTCTCTGCACGCCGTCAGCAATGCGAGTAGTCCTGTGGGAGGCGGGGGCAGTGGTGCACCGATTGAGCGCAGCATTGAGTGTGATTCACCCGCTTCATCGCAGTGTTCCACCACGCAGGTTGTCTCTGACAAGAGCAACGGAGACATCGTCTCTATTTCCACAAGCAAATCTATGGGTAAGCAATTTGAATCTTCTAAGTATTCATAATCATTCAGTGAAATGGGAACATGATATATCCATGAGAACATCATTCTTAAGACAGGTTCTTAATACATCTCGTCCCTTGCTGATCTATGCTTAGAAAGTAATAGGGAAATGTTATAAATACCAGTGTAAGTTTGTAAAGTCTAAATTTGCTGTAAACTCCTCCATTCAATCAATTCATTTATTATCGTTCTAAGAGTTATAATAACTTCATAGTTTGTATAAATTCACTCGCTATGCGTTGCCCTCAAAGTGTAAAAACTTACATTATCACCAAAGTATACAATTCCACTTCACTGCGTCTACTTTTACGTCTATGTTTGCAGATAACAATTAAGAAAAAACAGCTTCTTGATAATCTTCATAAAAAATACCAGCAGCTATCTACACTTGGTAAATTTTAGCACTTTGCGGCCAATCATCTTGATATAAAGTTTACACATGTGCCTCGACACTACCAAAATAACCAATGCCACTTCCAATTTACAGTCGTACCGAGTTAAGAGTTTAGACGCACTGCTCCTACATAGTAACAGAAATGTAATAATATCTAGCTCGCCAAATATATTCCAAACATGCATGGCTTTGAATCCGTGCGACAACTGAATTTATATGCGAAATTTATCGCTTTAATAAGTAAATATAACAGTCTTAAAACGCATTTCGAATTCCACCTTACATTTTCTTCGATAATTATCACATCCTTTGAGTGGTAGAAATATAAAAAAAACAAATGAATCAATACTGTTTATCAAAATCGGCAAAGTTTACATTTTCGTGCAATGTTCTCGCTGAACTGGTTTTCTCGCCCGGGATATTAAGTCTTCGCTGAGCTTCTCGGTGTGATTGATGTTTTGCGTTTTTTTCAAGCGGCTGGGACGGCATATTATCCATCTGGATGGATAATATGCGAGTATTTTGTGCAAGCTGATTAAAATTCCAACATGATCGAAATATTCCCACTCTGCCAAGCCTTCAAGCTTCATATTGAGCGTAATCGTGACTGATTTCTGAAAAAAAATAGAAACAATGTGGGTTTGTGTGAAAAGTATATCAAAACGAGGAAATCATTTTAAATTTCAATAATTTCGCGATATTTATGTGCCTAATAAATAAAGATAAACACATTTTGTAAATGAAATCATTTGGAACGAAATTATTCAATTCTCCAGAAGAATACAGAATAAGTTTACTCGTTTTTCATCCACTTGGAGAAACAGCTGGATATTACGTAAATCTCGATTTTACTAAAAAATAAGATGTGCAAATATAACACAATTTAATTCGCATTCGGCTTCTTAAAAATGAACCCAGTTTTCTACGAGTACTTTATCTTCGCATTTAGTTTACCTACAGTAAACTAAACGCTACGATTCGCACGCTTAGCAGCATATTTTATCTCCCTGCAATTTATAGTAATAAAAATCGTAGCGCCCAGCAGGGGAAATCACGCAGAAAATTTAGCAGCAATTAGAAGGAAATAAAAAGGTACATGCTTCCAAAGACGGGAAAATAAGCCTGCAATATAAAATAATAGTCTTAAAACTTACATATGAAATGAAATAATTTCAGGGTACAAATGGTTTAACCAAAACTCGTAAAACGATCCACCATTTGAATGCATTTTATATTCGTTTTGTTTTACTGTGTGATTATAAAAATACAGCTAGTATTTTGCTTTTAAGCTCTACCCGTTTATTTGACGTTTTAGAAATGAGTTTGTATGTAAACCACGTAGACGCAGGACAATACGTTTTTAATTGTTCGTTAATTTCGTTCGTAAATTGCGGCTGAATTGCCAACTTCTTTTGCTCGCGCCACGCCGGGTGTGCGTTAAAATGCGGATATTTAAATTCGCGCATGTGTGAGCATACCTGTCTGTAAGTAATTTCGCGCAAATCCGCTTAAAGACTATTTTGACGTGACCATAGCCAATCATATGCCTATAGTATTATCGGATTAAAAGATTTTAATATGACTGTAAACATTTTAATTGATCCTATATCAATGAAGGAATTATTTGGTAATTTATTGCGATTCTACCTATTGGTTATTAATTTAAGTTTACGAATGGATATAAAAACAATTTTTCCTGGCCCTTTTATTAAATTAATAGCAATTTATGAAAAATATATTTCTAACTTATTAAGTGATTATTATTTATTTATTTTAACATCAAAAAGATCTTGAATTAATGACTTAAGCCTGATCTGTGCTACATTCTGCAGTGGAATCCAAGGATCCAAGGATTATAGACCTTTTAAGACGTCACCTCGTCCTGTCTTAAATACTTCGTACACATTTAAAACATCTTAATTACTATTTTTATTTGCGCTCGTAAAATGACAAAGTATTTCCATGTGCGCGTGAAGTACCAGTTTCGAAGAAATTTTAATTCATGGGATGCAAGGGAAAATGAAGCAACGCTTCTTGCACGTTTCTCATTTTCATTAACTTTCAACTTGTGGACAAGCAAAAAATCGTAATATTCCAGCACGGTAAAAATATACAAATAAAAACCTCCGAGCAGTAATGCGTATAAATAAGCTCCCAACAAAGCTTCAACGTAATGTAAACATACGACTGGCAGATTGAAACATACAGGGGACTGATATAAACTTAATGAGTACTTTAGTTTTTAGTAAGTTTATTTTGATAACGTCAGCTAAGTTCAAGTCGACTTAAGCTTAAGAGTTAATATAAATAGGGTTAATTTATATTTATTATGAAAAGATGAAGGTCGGATATTTTCACATTAGCTTTATCGCTTGCCATAAATATTCTTAGCCTTATCACTTATTTGAAGTGAGGTTCTTCTGTCATGTTACCAGCAATTCTACAACTTTATTATACACGATTGAATAATTTTTGGAAACGTCAACAGCAACGCCTGTCCTTCTTGTTTTCTATGAAATTGTTGAAAATTATACAAGCGTGAAGTTTATGTATAATTCGATAAAAAGCATGTTGTTCTTGGCATTGTAAGAAACAAGTTAATCTTTTTTTAACTTGTAACTTTAATTTCAATTTTCATTTTTAATTATTTATATTTTTATTTAAATGATTCTTTATTACAACTTTTATTTGTATTCTTTTTATCTGTCGAGGGTAAAGTTCATAGCTGTAGATTAACAACACATTAACTCCAGATTTATTGCAAACGAATCTTTCAATGTTTCTTTCAACAAACTTGCATATAAATACCCTATGCTTCAAACGACTTCGATATTTCTTGCGCATGCAGAAAGTGCGTATGCTAAAGTAGGAAACGCATCTTGCATATTCGTGTGTTGCCGGATTTGCAGGAGGCGAGTTCACTTGACTCACATGCGTCTGCGGAGCAGCGGATAAGATACGGTCACGTTCGCGTCATCTCCCCATCGACGGAGTGCCTGCATTCAATACGTTCGCGATATGTTCGCGCACGAGTTTATTTACATTTGGCGAGCCGCGGCGTCGCGCGACCAGTCCCGCCACCCAAGCGTGTTAATTGAATCTTGTTGTTACAACAAAGTCACGTATTGTTTATGCCACCACTCGTCGGCGACTTTTTATTTATTTATAGAATATTTAGAGCGGGCGTGAGTTCGAGTACGCGTAAGCATTGTCGGTATCGGCAACTACGACGAATGGTTCTGGCTTTGACCGCACTCAGTGGTGTTCATTACGCCTTTATCGATGCCAGCCTGGAGGAACAACTGAAAAAACAACGCTGAATGTAAATAATCAACGAAATTAATCACACAATAGGAGATCTGTGAGAAACGGTGATAATTTCGCTAGTGATTGTTTTTTCGACAACTTCGTATGCTTAGGCTTAAATTTAAAAATAATAATTTCAAACAAACTGGTTTTTACCAGCGTTTTCCTAGTAAGAATAGGAAGATAGTCTCGGCTTGATTTTTAGGATTGTAGTGCTTTCAATGTCAAGGGGTAATGTTTCTTGTTTCACCAAAAGCAATCGATAGTATTTTTAATCAGGCACTATCTTCAATGCACAGGTAAATAGATAAATACTCCGGATATCCATGTTTTATTGATTTGTTTGCCTTTTATGGATAGATTTTATTACGGAAAGAGCAAGTTACATAGCTTTTGTTTCTTGCTACATACGGATGTCTTGTTTTTATCAATTACCTTCTTATGATCTATATCATACGATGATACTGAATCGCGAAATATTGCAATCAAATTAGCCGCTTTAAGACCGCGGCAATAAAATCCACACGCGTATTACATTTATGTCCAGCTTAAGCTGCGCTTAACTGCAGTGGGGAGTTTAACGTAATCGTATCGTTTCGTATTTTATTCGCTCTGATATCTGCCAAGTTGCAGTTTTCAGCAGAAATTTTGCGCCGAAACGACTGGGCCACTGTTGATTGATATCCCCGAAGTTCATTGACTTCATAAACGCATTTGATGTATATTATGTAAAATATTCGGTTAACCTCCAAAGAACGAAAAGAAAAGAAATTTGAACTTCCCAGGCGTTTAATATGTTGTCGATGGTTGAGTGAGACGTTGACGTGCTATCCTCAGTTCACTTACATCATTGATTGACGTGTGCAAATTTAAAATTCTCGCAGATGCTTTCATAGTTTGCCTAATCACTTTTGACAGCTTCTTGAAGAATAATTACATCAAATTCGTCCATTGAGAAAATTCGTAATTGAGACGCCTGCTTCGCGCCACACATGCCAAGTTTCATTTTTGACAGTCCCAATTAGAGCCTCAAGATTAGTCGATAATTGAGGCATCAGTGCGAGATAATTAGGAAATGTACTAGCGTGCCTACAGAGGGCAAAACGAGATGATTTTAAAATATTTCCCTTCAATCAAGATATCACACGGTCGTATATAGGTAAATAGATATATTAACATGACGAGCAAATTATAAGGTGTTGTTATGTTATTCTTTTGCTTTTATATTTTATTTTTTACGAAGCTTAAGTGTGTATCACCATTCAGTAATTAAAGGATGCTGTTAATACTCATTACTAATAAGCGGTATAATATAATTTTCATAACATAACTTATATACAATATATTCCACAATGTTCATAAATCGATTACCTTTGAATAAATTAAACTACTTGACACCCAAGTCACGTGACCGAATATATCGCATGTTAAAGGCATAATCAACGTATTGCTGACCAATTAAGGTAATTCACACGTGACAAACCACTTAACTCTAGTAGGTGAAAATCTTTTGAATGCCAAAGTGTTAATATGTATGATATTTTCGCTACTGTATTGCGTGTGAAATACTGATACACCTTGATGATGAATTACCGTTTGTCGTGTTTGCATGCAAACTGAGCAGGTGGCATAATTGTGGTAAGTAGGATACTGTGGTCGTCCTGTCGACAGTTGGAAAGATGGTTCATTAGTCTTAATGTCATGCCCAACACCTCAACTCAGCTTGGACTTGACTGTTTGAAAAGTGGTGCTAATTTGCACATCATCGCCGTGATCTTCGAAATGATTAATGACCGAATGTTTGGTACTTGGCTTAAACTGTTTTAATACTGGCAAAACTCCAATCCGAGACTAATGTAAAATATATCTCGAAAACCTCTCAACCATTGGACTTGTAGTGATTAGTTTTTATTGTATAATTGGGTTGCCCAACGTTTTTGTATACAGCCCTATCATGCTCGTCCAGTCGAGTACAACTCACGGAAGTTAAAATTAGCGCTACTCCAGTTGATATTTTGCTACTACCGACTCACACTTCCTTCCCGCGCCGGATTGTAAAGAAAATGTGTTTGTTGTGTATAAAAATGTGTATGAAACCGAAAGTAGAATGAAGATCTAACTAAAATCACGCCGTCACCGACCGCTATATAGCGGGTTGAACATCCATGCTATATATAATTATCTAGCCTTGTCATAGAATTTTCTATCGATCGTTAGATTTTGTTTCTTGGTCACCAAAATAAGGAATTTAACTAGAAAAATGTTCATCCCGCCAGCATCCTGGACGTCAATCCAAAGAAAACACAAAATAGCTAGAAATTACTTGCATCTTACGAAAACCATTCATCTTCAGCGCTGCAGAATGTATTAATTGTAAATACGACCTCATGTTGATATTTACTAAAAATCGACTCACAGTGGCACTAAATACTATTTCACCATTGGCAAAATTACCATAAGTTGTCAAGTACCACGCATTCTATATTAAAAGTGAAATGAATATAATTAATTGATCAGACATGGATCAATCATTAATTAATTACTAGTAGTGCGAAAATCGTAAATCAGAGCAGGCGCAATCATATTTTACTTGAGTAATGTGATAATCAGCGTGTTCATTTGTAATAATTAGACTTGAATATGTCTATGCAAAACGTTCTCATACACGTGTCGCAAATTACTGCATGGTTACAACGTCGAAATATTGTATTAAGAGTAAAACTTATTGCTTTCAAGCGCGTCTCGCATGTACATGGATGAGCATTCAATGCAAAACGACGGAACCTACTTGATCGGGTTGAGCGGGTCGATGTATCATCGGCGGTGTGGCTCAATAGTGGACAGTAACTGTAATTTCGTATGCAATTCATTTGTAGAGCATTGTACGTCATTCGTTATTACATCGTAGCTTGACGCATGGCGCGTTGTCAAGGTCGCCACCACACTTTTCTCAAGTTCAAGTTCACGCGTTTGTGGAGGCGCACAGGTGGAGGGCGCAGAGCAGGACTACGATTACGTGTCCTGTTCACACAAAAATTGCGCTACTGTCTGCATTGCGCCGAGCGAGCGCGCGCTCGTGCACGTACGCTCAACTACGAAAAATGTCAAGTTCAAGTTTGCCGCCACACTGCGATGTGTGTATGTCAATATTCCTGCAACTGTGCAAATTACGACAAATTGATTGACATTAGGTAAACATGTATATTTAATAGTTGCCGGCTCCTCCATTACATAATACAGTTTCATTTGTGGTGCAGAAAAGTCAACATCGTTTAGTGATATTCTAAGTCTGTTAATCTGAATTTGACAGTGTAAATAGTAGAGATGCATGCACTTGGATATGGGAGATGTTATTTACCATTGCCGTGTAAATACACGTGTAAATAATAAAGTGTCAGTGTACATTTTGCTCGCTTTTTGTTTTACTCCTGACTCGCATTTATTGCAGATAGAGAATATGATTGTATATCATGTGCCGAATTAAAGAATTTAAAATATCGCACGCGCTTCTCACATTTGAATGTCGAGGAAATTAAAACGATTCACATGTTGGGGCAAAGTCGAATTGCGCAAGCACTTCAGCTGATTTTCGAATGCATAAATTTCCTTTCTTTATACATTTTCTTTACGCACTTTTCGATTCAAATTTACATTATTTCAAGCTATATATTTTACGGCTTCAATTCCCAGTACGTAAACATATATAAACATCTTTACACCATTTTAGAATCGGTCGACTTCTCCCGTTCCTTTCTCCTATCGTTCGCAAAATTGCTCATTCTGATCTGTAATTATAGGGCATAAACATTACCTAATTACGAGTTAATAATATTTGTAGAGTTCACAATGTGCCGCAATTAAACGAAATATATCCCACTGCCGAAATTAAATCACATTTTTAGTTAATAAAAATGATTATATGTATATAGAACAATGAATGTTAGACCTTCTATTATGTAAGGAAAAACTAGCTCAGCTCATTATTCTGTTGTAGAAAGTCCAATATAAACAATACACCAAAGTAACAGTACACAGTGCAGTCCAGGAATGTAAAAAGAAAATGCGCAGCTAGTTTCATACAATTCAGTCCAATTTAGGTGTGTCTCCCAAGTGTCGTTATTAAAAGTGAACTATGAAGTGTTAAATCT
Organism: Weissflogia rhopalogaster; assembly: GCA_019419845.2. NCBI lineage: Eukaryota > Metazoa > Arthropoda > Insecta > Coleoptera > Staphylinidae > Weissflogia > Weissflogia rhopalogaster. The sequence continues at coordinate 11,739 of WSZQ02081015.1, forward strand.
GCAGTGGATGGATAAATTTAGGTGAATTTATGTGATATTTGAATCTTATTATGTTTATCGAAGTTTAATAGATACTAATTTGTATAAAATGCAGTGTCCAGAAGATTTTTTTTATTCTTATCAGAAAAAAAACATCATAAAACGATAAAAGTATCTATATCTTCATTAAGTGTGCCATAGAATTTAAGACCTTAAGTCCTTAAGAGGACTGGTGCACAGTGGAGTTTCTGCGCGAAACACCGCGGGCACGGGGCGAGCTGGACTGACGTGCTGTGTAATTTGTTATTCCCCCACGTCACTGAAGCAGCGAGAGGCAGATGTCACTAATTATAGTCGTTCATCTTTTGTCAGATCGATGCTATGTACTGAAGCGTGTAAATATGTGAATTTATTTTAGTAAATATGTGTATTAAGCAACTCCTTTTTCTATACTGTATGCAAATATAAGAACGTGGCATCATTTATGTTCCCCTAATTTTCAATGTTGGATGTACAAATTACCTGGACGAATTACATTTGGACGAATCAGCAAATTTTTTAAAAAATGTCTAAATTTACTTAACTTAAGACATCGGTGGTATCACCTAACGTCATTAGATTAAATAATTCTTCAATATGACATATTCAAATGTCCGAAATTTTCAAATTTATAGGCTGCATATGGGCGAATTGGCAAATTATCAAAATATTCGATAGTAGATTAACTTATGACAGATCGATGTTATCGATTTGGGATTAACGTTATTTGATTAAACATTTCTTCTATAACATGTACAAATATAAGAATGTATATAAGGTGTAATTGACACGGACGAATCAGGAAATATTAAAAGTTTTCGATAGTGGGTTGATTTACTACAGATATTTAATACTAATTTGGGATTACCGTGATTAGATTACACAAGTCTTCTTCTATAAGACGTGTACCTTCCACATCGTGCCGGCACTTGCAAGTGTCCCAAATATTTAAATTTGTAGGACGTAATTTGCACGTATGTTTGCATTATATGTACGTATTATTTTCTGATTTGCGCCCAGCTTTTGACAGATTTCGATTAGAGACACGGGATAAGCACTGTTATATTATGCAGTTCTTCCTCTATCTAATTGGCATAAATATACATCAACCATTTATGCAAAACCTGCCCTGGTAATTTTTAATTAGGCCTTAGTTAATTAGGTGGTCTCTACTAATGGTGAACGCCAAAGAGTGTATGTTTAACATGAATGAATAACGAAACAAGATTATTGAACCGTTTGCAAGAGAGCAAAAATTCTCGATTTTTGTATTCGAGCCATGTTTAATTTGCAAATTTAACTCCATATAGTTCGAAGACACGCACCGTGTACGTACGCCGTTACTATTTTAGTTTTTCAATGACACTAGGTGGCACATACATAAAATGTGATAGTTCTGTATAGAAATAAAGATATTTCTGGTAATTTCATCTGCCACAGAAATATATAAACTTTTAAAACCTGAGAATCAGACAAGTATCATATTCTACGTTATATGTAGAAATGCAATTTTTAGAAATTTCAATTTTTTGTAGGTTTCAATAAATCCGCTGATTCTAATTGCAAGTTTAATTCAAATTTTAATAAGTATAAATAATATGTAAGCAATTGCTACCTAGTAAAGCTATTAGCAACTTGAGATCTCGTTTAACTATAAGTGTGCTGTATGCGAATCTTGAATCGCATTTTGCTGCAAATTATCTATGTTCACCGCCGTGTTTAATTCAACTTTATTGGTGAATGCGTATGCGCGCCACATGGTAGGTAGGTCTTGGCCGCGTAGCAGGCAAAACGTCAGAGCTTTTCTCGGTCGTGCGTCGATTTTCAAGCTTCAGCGATCGCTTACCGAACACGTACGTTTACAGCCACGTTTACTACTCCTATTGCATCGTCGAGGTGCAACTTCTCTCTACATTGGTTACATTTTATGTGCGCTGCCGAGACTAGCAACGTGCCTCCAGTTAACTTCCAGCGACGCTAAGTCGGAAAAACTTCTCCCCTGAAACATCGTCGATTTCTTAGTTTTGTTTGCAATAAACAGCCCAGTCTAGATTACACATGCTCTAGTGCTGTTTAGATATAAAATCGTCGTTTTGTACAGTCTTGTAAGCTTCTGATCAAAGCATCTTGACCATTGTTAATTAATTATAAGGGAGAAGGTTATTGGTGTTTTTTCGAGGCACCTTGTATAAGTTGAGTTTTGTGTGGCAACTTCGGGTCGAGCCATACTCATGGGAGTGGACGAATTTTACGGCCGCAATGGCCTTCGTGCCGGCTTTTGACAGCGTCTGTTTACGTGTGTGCGAACATTGAGCAAAAGCCACGCGAGGTTTCTTTTCACCGCCACGCATTCCCGTAATTTCTCCAGTCGAACAAAAATGCGGCTGAAATATTCATATCCCGGGGAAAAAGTTTGTTTTGCAGATTTCAACCTACAATCAATTGGCTTGTTTTTGCAAATTGCGGGTTCAATTTATTTTTGTCGAAAAATAAATTATATATTCAGTTATCTGAATCTTGAGTGTGCGACAATGCTTACTGTTCTTTGTGTAATTCTCAATGTGACTGCTGAGACTATGTGACTACTGTGACTATGTATAGGAAATGCCAAGAACAACAAGGTTGACATTGTAAAGCTACAACGAATTCCTGGCAAAATGCTATTCGCCCATTTCGTCAATATTGGTTAAAAAAAAATAAGGGTGACCATACACCTAGCGGGGAAAAAGGAAATACTAGTGCCTCCTACAGAATGCCGCTAAAATGTGTGCGTCTCGCCCGACCGAAGTGATACCTTAAACTAATCTATGTGATCTATTAAATATAGATTTTTTTGTTTGATTTACCGCATCGACTGCTATGGTCATTAGCTCCATTCAATTCTTGTTCAATGTAATTTGTCATATTATAGGCTAATACTATTGGTAAGAAGAATAATTCACTTTACTATGTATCCCCACCGAGGATCGAACCCGGGACCTCGTAGTAGTCATCAACCATACCACTGCGCCACTGGGCTGGACTATATAGATTTTTTATTTCGAGAAATGCTTAGAATCGACGAACTCCTTACCGCGATTCCGGTTTTACTTGTAAAAATCCCAAATTAGATTTCATCAATATTTTAATATAATTAACATGAAAACATGTAACATTTGAAAATGTATACAATTTAATATGCGGCTGTGAGGCATGTAGCAGCTCCGTGAACGAAATGAGAAGTCAGCAGAAATTCTGCTGTTCACGAACATCTTGGAGCGGTGCCACACCGTACGAATAAAAAACCGTACGAAAATGCTGCACGAGTGCCTCAAGGAGTTGTGCGTTAAGGGATCTGTCTGGAAAAATCGTGACTTAAATTATGTTTGAGAATTCCTTGATGAATAAATCAATTCAATCAAGAGATATTTATTTCTGTTTCGCTTAAAACTTCGTCATTTGTTCTTGAAATATTTATTTGAATTTTTTTCGGTATTTTGACCATGTTTACCGCCATAAATGCTGTCATAAAAATGCATTTGCATGGAGTTTTAAATGGATTAATTTCAATGCAAATCCAACATTTTTATACTTTGTGAAAGTCTTAAATGTGATCTCGCTTAACAACTTTTATTTTTACTACATTATTAAGAAGAGGACCGGGTCCGACCGGTACCACGTAGCGGCAAAATGTGGAGCTAAAACGTAAAATGCAAACTTTGTTCTAAAATATTTTCTAATCTGCATGTTACAGAATGCCCATCCTTATACGGATCGATTCCTCATTAAATATAGTTTGTTTTGATATACACATTTACGCCTAAATGTGGGGTAATTATTGAGATATTTATCATGCAAAAAATGTCTTCCGAGATATGTCGAGGTTTTTCATTTGTTTTGTCATATTTCCAGTATTGCTAGGATTATAAATCATGCACCAATCGATTCAGCGTGAAAATATCTTTAAACTCCTGGGACAGTTTTTCATTTGATTACTTATAATTAGGACTGATATTATAACTCATAGCGGCGGCTTGCCACGTTATGAAGCTCGGTGCTCGTTGGATCACTGCAGTTAAGCTAGGCGTTGGATGGGTGACCACTAGGTCTCCCTACTCAACAAGTGGCTGCGGCGCCGTCCGCGAACTCCTAATTTCGCGGTAAAAACGCGAATGAAGGTTGGGCGATTCGCTTGCAACGGGGAGCAAGTACCATCAGTAGCGAGACCAGATTGGGCCGGGTGAAAGTTACTATTCCCTTACACCACTATGTGTTAGAAAAAGGTTGTTGAATAAATAAATATTATAACTCATGAAAGTTGTCAGTGAAATCATCGACGATAATAGACTAAACTTTCATGAGTTGTAATATCGGTTCTAAGTAATCAAATGAAAACCTTCCTGGGAGTTTGAAGATATTTTCTCGCTGAATTGCATTTGTAACAGATTAGAAAATATTTTAGAACAAAGTTTGAATTTCACTTTTTAGTTCTGCATTTTGCAGCTACGTGGTACATGTCGGACCCGGTCCTCTTAAAATAACAGATAATTAAGTTCGTATATGAGTTCCACGGTAAATATACATGTTGCATAACAGTTAAAACTTAAATTGGATTAAAACTTAAAATTACTATTGATAATTTTATATTAAACTAATAAATCCTATTAAAATAAATTAAAATTCAAGTTTGTAAATCAGGGACGACAGAACCAAACAATGCAAACTTTACAAGTAAGTCGTACAAGAATGTAAAAACCATAAAGAAGACTGAAGAAGTATCCCCAGATGACTTAACCTACCGTGCTCAAAACAAGCCGCGGGTGCTGCGGCGAACGGGTTGCATGGTAATCTCTGCAGCTACATTTACTACTTCATTATAGGGTTACCAAAAACCTCACAGCTTTCGTTCGAAATAACTATAATGTTCGCATTCATATGCAAAGTGAACTCGGAAGCGTTCTGCAAATTACCGTCCCTAACTTAAAACGAAACGACAAGTGATTCTTGTCACCGTGGGTTTTATTTAAATTTCTTGGAGGACCCGGTGGATTATTTCACTTGGTTGGACCAGCCCAATATGCCAATTCTAAGAAGTTTTAAAGAAATGAGTTATTGTCGGTATATATTTCCACCGATAAAAAGTTAGCAGCGAGCCTTTCAGCAGCGAGATCAAATTGTCCTCATTTAAAATAACACGTAAAATAAAATTTTGCCATTAGCACTGGAGCTTCTAATATATTATTGAATTATTTCAATCAGATCCGTAGTCTTCGTTTTGTAATATTGGATACTGAACGTATGTAATGATCAATTAAATTTGATATCTCTTATGGAAATTAACACAGGACTATAAAAATCCTCACACCTTTTGATCTATTAACCGTATCCAAAAAAGTATTTAACCAAAAAATAAAACACAAAAAAATTCAACAAATACGCCGATGTAAAAATCATTCAGAGTGATCGTACTGGATTAGATCGTAAGGGTTAGAGCTTATACGGCGCTCCATCAAATTATATTGTATTTGACCTCTATAGATAATAAAATGACTCATTCAAATATGTTAAAATTAAATTATTTAAAGTGCAAATTGAAGATTTAATTACAATT
>WSZQ02081026.1:0-17342 GCA_019419845.2 Weissflogia rhopalogaster
AAAAAAAAGTTTAGTAATAAATTAAAAGGCCACAACTTTTGCGCAGGGATCAATAATCAAAACACTCTGAGAAATCTAATATATAAGATTAATTGTAATAATTGTAATAAATTATATATAGGACAAACAGGTAGAAGCTTCAACTTTAGATTTAAGGAACATCTGAGAATTTCCAACACTTCAGGAAATTCCCCACCCTCTGCCTTAACCGAACATCTTGCAACATCTGGACACCAGTGCGACATCTAAAATTTGCAAATTTTACATTTAGGTAATAAAGGTCATAAACTGAACGTATTGGAAGTAATCTACATAAAAGGAGCCATAAAGGACAATGCTGAAAATGTTCTTAACGATCAGATAGATTTACTTATCAATACCCCTGTAGCGCGAACTTTGATACCTGCATAGGCGAAATACCTATTGTACGAAATTTAAATAAACAAGTAAAACATCTAAAGTATTAAGTGACTTAACGTTTCTAACTATTAAAAAAATGTTTAATTGTATTTTATAAAATATAGAAATATTAATTGTAGAACTGAAGTTCAATTAACAACAAATAAAAGTTGACCAATTTCCAGAAATGTAAATTTTTCACAAACCGCTATTACACATTTTTTATCGGCTCTCTCCAAGTTTTTAGGTAATAAAACTATCAGATGGCTAGTAGAATAGTTCAATCAGACAATTATCATAAAAAATATGATATGATAATCCTGAACATGTAACATATTTTGTTGCAATCACTGTTACTCTGTAATCACAAATTCAATATTTTTGATCGTATAGTAGATAGTTATCAATGTTATCCCATTGAAATGGATAGTCCTGCGGTCGGCAATGGGGCACGGTGTCGTCGTCGGATTATGCAGGATTCAGGATTCTACGGCGATAAATCAACACCTTGCTATCAAGCGTAATACACAAATGGATGACCTGACTGTCAACAGCGAATCCAAATAGTTATCGACATTCAATGGTCGACGCCAGTGCACATATGACATCGCCACCGGCGAGCCGCCAACGACCCGCTCGCCGGCGGTGGCGTGGAGAATTCGGTGACAAATAGCTCGCGCCTGCCGCCCGATTTGATCGCCCCCTCAGCGACCACGCACGCATCGCTTCCGGCGTCGCACGGAAGTGCACACTTCGACTCACGTAACCAATATTGCGCCGATGCGCAATCAACCCTGTGGCGTTCGCATAACCGGCATTCTCATTCACACGCCAATATTTTCCAATTTATTCCTTACGCCATGATTATCAGTATGACGATACTATACAGAGCAATTCAGAGCTCGGAAAGGCAGTTAACGATGACACATGGTTGTTGTCATTCTTCTGTTTTAGGTCTATCTGAATAATCAAATTAATACCAGAACTGGATGCGGATATGTCCACATCGTACTCGGATAGCATATGAGGAAGGAAAAAAGCATGCTGCCCATTGTTTCCCATTCGATGGGACAAGCGTGAAAAATTGAAGGCATGCACCGACACAAGCAGTAAGTAAATTAACCGACAGTTTTTCATTATCCTCGGGCGTATGCTTCCGGTTTTGCGTGTACGTTGGCATGATGGAGATGTTCGCTTGTAGGTACATGTCCTTTGCATTACCAAAATCAATTTAATTCAGACAAAGCAGCGATGTGCTACGCAAAAAAGCGCTGAAATATTATCGCGGTAGATGGGGCTGAGAGTGGTTTTTTTTCGATTACAGATTTTTTGCCTAAAAAAATGTTGCGGTCTTCAGCTTTAGGCATGCCTGGCTTCAGAGTCATCCTTTACATCCTGACCGCTCATTTATCAACTATAAATGATAAGGAAAAGTTTAAATCTGGGTTATACTGACAGAATTAGAAATTACTTTTGCCAGCGATTCCAATTTTCTATTTTCCTATCTCGCTTTATATTTATAGAGTTTTTTAGTTCAGAAGTTTTAATAAAAGAAAATGTCATATTATTATTTCTCTTTTAAATGGTGGTGCAACATATAAGTGGACTTGCTCGCTTTTACCCAGCGCCTCCACGTATAAGTAACGAGGTCGGCACCGATATATTATTTCACCTTTAATAAATTTCACTTTGGCCTGCCTCCGAATGCGCCACGTGGGACGGCTGAGAAATGGCGACGCAGTTGCCCTGCCACACGGTGTGAGAGGATCGCGCCTTTTATTGCTCTTGTTCTGTGTTATAAGTCTCGGAGCGCGCGCACGAAACGAAAAGTAGTTTTAAAACAATCATTCCTAGAATGCGGAATCAATAAAGAACGTCAGCGATAGCCGAATCAAGTTCACGTAAAATGGTTGTATTTCACTGGAATCTTCGCAGCAGCCAATACCATTTTATAAGTGACCCCAGAAGGTCAGAAAACTAAAAAAAAAATAAATCTAAATCCAACCCAATGTGATTAACTGGACGCCTTAAGATCTGGGAATCAAATATTAAAGGTTCAAAAATTACACTTTTGAACTTTCTCGGTTTATTTTGTTGTTTTGTTTTGTTAATTTGTAATTTGTGAAATAATAAAGAATATATTTAAGTTGGAAATAGTATAACAACCAAAATATTAGTATTATGTTACTCAAAAATAACTTTAAGTTTGTCTTTTCTTATTGTACTTGATATTAATAAAACCTTATTATAGAAGTGCAAAGATAACATGATTGGCTACTTATTAAAACTGGTCCCATGTGTATAAGAGGCGAATAGAGAAGGGCTGGGGCCTCGAGAGGCAATTGTAGTCGGTCCCCTTTCAATGACAGTTAACATAAATGCTGCCGTGGCCCTTACCTTTTCGATGGCTGTGACGCCCTACTTGTAATAACACGATTGCAGCGAGTGTTCATACTTCTGGCGCGGCCGGGCGTGACGGAGCTCCCGTTTTAATGCTACAAGATTAAACCGGTAATAACATTGCCTTACAAACTAAAAGTCTATCCAAAGTCCGGACGTAAGCCGAACGGTTCTCCATTAAACGGTTATTTTTTCTTTCCTCTACGGCCCTGGCGACCCGGCGCCTCCTCCAGCGCCCCGGCATATACGCGTCGCAAAATCGGCAATTCCCAGGGCGTTTCTATTTAACTTCATCGAGTATCGCATTCCCTTAAATACACTCAGCGAAAAACGCCCAGCGACGGTTAATATAAATGGCAGCTGTTACACGCAAGCTTGCTTCTATCCGTTAACTTTCATAATTGGACTGGGGGCGGTTTTTTGTCGGAATAAGATTAATTTTTGCGTTAATCGATTATAAAGCTTATAAAGCTTGACTTCCTATATGTAAAATCATATTTTTTACATACAGCAGGTAACATATGAGCGCCCACAAACAGACTCTGAAGATATAGTTCATATGTGAAGCGTTTCCGGGCGTTGATATCCATAAATCTGTATGCCAAGTTGCAGGCATCACTCGAGGCGACACGCAAAAGGAAATCGAAAGTCAACCGCTGCTCCCCGAAAGGAAAGCCGCTGACGCGATTTAGCCCAACATCAAACATAATAATGCCCGGCGTTTTATGCTCGAATAAGTTCACGAGATGTATTTTATTTCGAGGAGCGGTGTGCATGCCGTCCGCCCATTCAACATGTAGACGCCGGCCATTGCGAACTTTTCACGCACACAAAGAAAAGTAAAAAATATTTGCAACCACCTCCTCACAACCACATTCTCACTACCATATTCACAATTTAAACTCGCCGGTTGAAAAGGGAAAGGTGACATGCGAAAGAGCGAAAGTTGATGCACGCAGCTTTCGAAACTCTCACGCCATCATTAATATTACTTTCCCTCGGCATATTCATTAATCAATTAGATATTGATAACGCACTTTGTCCACGCATCCTTTGAATATCCGGCATCAGGAAATTAGATCATTTTTTACAATCGCAGCAAAAATATTTATGTTTTTGTCTACATGCTACAGAAAAAAATCATATCATTAATCATAGAAAAATCTAGAAAATAAACCTAATCTTCAATTACAATATAGGCGAAGACCAAGTAAAATGTAGTAATTTCTACCAGAGGTCATTAGTCACTAGAAAAAGAACCGCATAAAAAGTGTAGAAACTGCAATTGCCTTCTTCATTTGCATGCAGTATGGCGTGGTGATTGATGGAAATATTGTTTTTGTCCTTTTTGCAGTCCTTTCATGTCTCAGGCAAAGGGCAGGACGTAATATAACGCTTGTATTTTGAGGCAGGCGTGAGCAGCAGCAAGCGATAAGTACTGCGAGAAAGAATATTCTTCTAGCTCGCGCGAAATCTATAAATCGAAGCGCGTTGCATGCATAATTACATTAGATCGCGGTATCCACCAGCCATCCATTCATCGGTCATCAATCATTGCATTGTTGTTACAAATGTTTCACAAATTTCACCACAACCGCCGCTTGAAGATTGATTGGTTATTAAATACAAATTAATTAAAACGCGATGGTGCCAATAGCAAAACAACAAATTTATACAGTATAATGTTTCGTATTTCTCTATTCACTTTGGACTATCTAAATTAAACTGCTACATTCTACAGTATTAAACAGATGCATAAAAATCTTTAGAAATATATTTTAACTAGAATCAGCATCTTGTTTTACATTAGATAAATTAAAATAAATGAGATGTAAGTATAAGTTAAAAGACATCTGATCTATTTCCGGTTTTAGCGTCTTCCGTGCCTATGTCGAAATAAGTAGCGCAATTTATTCGCGATTATACCACCTTTTCTAATTCTCCAACGTGCACTTGCTACTAATAAATTGGACCTTTGGAGCCTTTAGTATTCGTTTCCGTCTGTATTTAGGTTTACCAATGCGAGTCGTCTTGCGCCAAGTAGGATGGAATGATTACACGACCAAAAATACGCAGCGAGATACTTTCCGGCCGCATTTTCACTGAAGAGACCCTTCCTCACTCCTCTAATTTCCTCCGTCTTTCATCTATACGTGTTTGGGTACCGTGCAAATGTAAAACAGGCGCCTGCTGAAAGAGGTGCATTTGAGGACAGAGTGCTCGCGTAAATTTTTCATTCCGCTGAAATTACATTACGTGACCTATTCATGTGCGGCACAGCCTAAGCGCTAAGTACGAATGTAGTTTTACATTTTCTCGCAAGGAGGAGTAGGCGAGACTCTGAAATATATGCACGGCAACAATGCTTCCGTATGCACTGCGGCCTTTACAGGCTTTCGGTATTCTCTCAAGTTTGCAGCACGTAAGAAATGTACCTGTGAGTGGTATATTTCATTTTTTCGGGTATCAATTCTGACGGCTTATACCGCTCTGCAATACCGCCGAAAGCCGGAAGAACTTAGAGCGTATTTCTTTGTTCGTAATGTAGAAAATGTTTGAGGAGGTAAAAGCAGCGAAATGGTGGAGGCGCCGGCGGCGGCATACAATCAGGATCAGGTGCTGAAAAAGTTATACTCCAGTTAGACAGAATTTATCAAACTTTTCTGCCTGCATTTTTCAGGGTGCGAGCAGGCAGGAGAGAAACGCAGGTAGGAATTGTATACGCCAACACGTGCCACCGGCGCCATCATCCGGCACTGCTCTGTCAGCGTGCGATATGTATGCGCATAATATATTTATCACATATTTATTTATGGTCGACATGTGAAGGCAATTCTGATACGTCAGGAAATGCACGAAATATTATACCTTCCCATCATTATGAAACAGCCTGCAGTATTTTATCGACAAAAGCATTTATTCAAAGTATTGATTATTGACAATATAAGTAAGTACGTTTTAATCTGGAATTATTATAAATAAAGCATATTGACATATGAAAAGCTCATCGCAATTCATACAGTACTTTAATGAGATTTATTATTATAAGTATGATTAATATGTTCGTATAGTTGCAAACATAACAGAAAATTTAATTAATTTATTTCCAAATAATATTTACATGGAACAGTACTCTAAATTAACTCTAGTTGTTTATTTAGTTTCGAGACTCGAAAATTTACTAAATTTTCCTGCAGAAATACTGAACTTTTAATAGCAATTTAGATAAAAGCAAACTTGTGTCTCTGAGAGTTTTGGGTGAGTACCAAAACGCTAGTTCTATCAACTCGTCCATGCTGATAAGACTTAAATAAGTTTTTCCTCGGTTTACAGCTATTTTTAGTGGAATCCATTTTTGAAACGTCGATTAGCATATGGAATAATGATAGTGAAGATCATTAAGATCTAATCAGCGTCATTCTTGATGCCTGTTACATCAACGCTCTGAATCACTTTCATTAGCGTCCGACGCATCTTCGAGTGCTATCAAGATTCACGGAAACAAGAGGTTGTGAGTTTGTGCACTGATGATAAGAGATCAGATAATTAATCCCACTGTTCGGTGCTGTCACTGACAGATGTGCGCGCGCGTGCTGAAAAACTGCTACAGAAGACTGCCGGGCGTCCTCCACCCCACAGGAGAGTGTCATCGACTAGGATCACGACGCGAACAATGTGTTCTCGTCCCCGTTAGCAGTGCGCTGCCACGTTGTCCTTGGGTTCGCACATTGTGTTTCGTATGCTTAGGGCCAGATTCTTCGTCTGCTGCTTGAGACTTAATCTTGTTTCAAGACATTTTTCCCTCTGATCTCAAGACGGAGATTAAATTTAATTCCAGCATAATTTAAATATCTTCAAATAACCTCGAAAGTCGCGCCAATGAATTGAGGTGTTTCAAGCTTAAAACTCACCTGAGCTCCACATATTAAATTAGTACAAAGTTTGTCATTATTAAATTATTAAATTATATTCGAGTGTAGGAAAGAGATTCACAGATACACTTTTGAGATAGTTACAAGTATAAACATGTAATACGTAGGTACATAGTGAAGGGTGAAACAAATTTAATTCACTAAAGGTATGGGCGTGTAACAAATGTATGTTCCGTTGCCTATGGGTACAGTTGGGAAACAAAGTTTGCTCTTCGTTTTTGGTAATCCGACACATGCTGCTGAGTAAATAAACTGAGGCAAAATAACATATTCTCTAAAACGTCAGCAATAAACTAAACAAACGAAACAATCATTCTATTAAGCATAACAATTCGAATGTTCTGATTCGTATGTTTACTTTCACAATAAATCATTTAATATATCTTTATTATTTGTGGAATTTTTGATCTCTTAATTAACCAAAGGTGATATTACGAATTTATACTAAATTTTATGTAATGCATGATAATAAAAATAGAAGGGCAAAAACTAAATAAACATTTATTGTGCACATAAAAACAACGTTTTCCGTTATCAAACGTACGAGGAAGTACCAAGGAGCATTAAATTTGTTTAAATTTCATTAAGCTGGAATTTACGACTAATAAAATGCGATCCGAGTGGCCGCTCAAAAATGTTTTACATATTCCTGTAAAATAAATGCGGGATTTATAGGGGCGACAGCGGTGGTGGGTGTAATTCAGGGCGAATAATATTGTAATAGAAGATGAAGCAGGACGGTTTTATTGCTGATATCCGAGCGGCAGATCGCAAGTCACGCGCTAACATCTCTTGCGCCGAGGTGGGCAAGGCGTGGTGGAGGCGCCGGGCTCTACGGTAATTTACGTGCGTAGATTGTTATGAATATGCGAGCATTTGTGTCATCTTCATTATACCATACACCAAGGTTAATGTGTGGTAAATGCATGATTATAAAGGGCACATTAATGTCCACAGATAGTTTTACTTCATAAAATGACTCATTTTTATATTTGTTAATAGAGACAAATTATTTATTTTTTTTACTCTCTACAATGTTCTACAAGAATAAATGAGACATTTTATTATCTTGTCAATTAAATGACTACATAATAGAATAAATAATACACATATTTTTTTGTTTAATGTAGTTTTATCTTCAATGTAAACACAATCAAATAAATGTTTTCCATTATTTATGAAATATGCACAAACATAACACAGATATAGGGAAAATATTAAAACAATTTGAGAAGAATTATGAAAAATGTTCAATTAGCGATGTTATATTTCTATAAACAAATAAATAATCGCTCGGTCGTGCATTTCCATGGTAATATATTTTATTTGTATTTGTTCATATTATTTGTTTTAACCATATATTTAATATTGAGCATTAGTATTCAATAAATGTTCAGGTTTACGCCCCGATGAAAGTCATAACATTATTGATGAGCAAACAAAGCATTCTTGAAGCCAGTCAAACGCGTACAATGCAATGTTCCATTGAATGTTTTCGATGGAATAGCGCTCTTCGGTTGCTTTTTCGGGGCATCGTACATATTTTCCACGCCACTGCCTGCCCATTCGTTGGCGCTTTTGATGTTTTAATTTTGCAGGATTGGCATCAAACTGCCCTACTGCCACGACGGGGTGTCTTATGCCGCACCCAATGGAGAGCACTCTCGGCCGATGGTCATTTAATCTGCGAGATAAAAGCGACATTAAACGTGTTATACGACGTTTTATCAGCATCGGCGTAAAATACACATAACGATCACAGCGATTCAGCGTCGCGACGACGACGTAAAACGTGAATTGACTGGATTAAAACATATGTCTTTCTCATTTCAATGAGATTATGCGGCGTCAAGCGTGCGAAAACTAAATAAAATTCAACGCAATTTATACTTGATGTTGAAATGTATGTAAAAGGGGCTGGAAAATATGTAAAGAGTATGGACGATATGTGGACAGTAGTGGCCCATTATTCTAACTGGGGAATGGATACATAGAGGTGGTTTATTCAAAATGAGGTCAATTTTTATCCAGGTGAAGAAAGTATGAATACGAGGCGTCTGACATGGTCAAATTGGCTAAAAAGACGAAATAAATCACAGCCACCCGTTGGTAATGGAAAGGAACGCATGAAATAGATGCGATTTATCATCGCCTTATGTAGGTTTTTTTTCGAGTTATTTTTTATAACTTTCATTTATTTTTGAGCAAACTATATCTAGCAATTTTCTTTTTTATCTTCAATCGAATAGTTGGATGATAGAAAGATATGAATTTAAATAGTAAAAACTTCATTACTTCGGTCATGTAGGCCTATTTCACTTCGTTGCAAAAACTGTATGACATATTAAATCAAATATATATTAAAATATCTAAAAAAATTGCGGTTGCGTGTTAGTAGAAAAACTAAACATATTCTTAAGATTTTTATTTTAATTAAGAAAGTTAATTAACTATTAAGAAAAAGTGGACAAAAGTTATAAAGTCATAAATAAAAATGTTTCATTTTAGTAAATCTACTAAAGTAAATAGGTTATATTATATATGAAATAATCTGATATACTTACATAGTTTTCTCGAATGTTCCACTTTGCAAAACTTTACAATGTTATATACTTTATAAACTGTTGCTTAAAACGTGTAGATTTTTACAGTGTGATTTTCCTCAGAATGTACACTTTTAAGAATCCCCTTAACGACCGTATGAAAAATGTCCGCTTCTTGCATATTTCAAAAACAATTCCGGCCACGCTGCGCGCACTAACCGTCAGCATAAAGCCAGATGCATGGGGATAAAAACCTCAACGCAGCCAGAGCGAATTTTAAACTTGTGCTGCGTCTGGGGAGACTTAGGTTGTTACGGTAGCATTAATGTTGCATTTTTGCGATTATCCCAGTATCACGCTGATGGCATAATGCGCATGGCGATCATTTAAACAGCATCGTCATCGTCGGAAGACGCCCGTAAATTGCGTAGAATCTGTAAATTGAATTCTAGCCTACTTTGTGGCAAAATCTGCGCGTCGAGTCAACAAATGTCGGCGCGATTATTTAGAGAGGCAAACAGTGATACACTTTGTAAATAACCGGCCCATTTATAACAGGGACCGCCTCGCTGGGCTTGATCGGTGATCCCATCTGTTGACATTTATCTTGGAGACACCCGCGGATGTTGCGACTAGACAGGATTTAAATTTAGGACTGTTGAGATTTATTGCATGTTTAGAGCCAGTCCATTTTTTCTCGCACATCTATTGACGGCCCAAAAATGTTTCCCGTCCAAAAAGGGTCTACGAGAATAATTAAGAAATGCCGGTATTGTTGTAAAAGTTTCAAACAGTTTCAAGTTTTTAATTAACACATGAGTTGTTAATTAATCTTTTGTCCAAGGAGTGTCGGTGACAGATGCCAGCCCGCTGGACGCGGATAGCAGCCAACTCCCAACGCCAACATCTAAAGTGAGACGGAAATTTCTGGCCGGAAATGCCGGAGTTTTCCATAGGCAAGGCTAACGTTTGTGTTACTATATTTCCACACTTGCTACGCGTGTAAAAATTGTAATTAAAAGCTTAAAATCCAACAGTGCCCATTCTTCATTTTATTACGACTCGGTTGAAAGCGGAGACGTAAAACTTTTTAATTTCTGCACTTCTCGCGCAACAATTTAGTCATTCTGCTTTTTAAATGCTTCATGTGCCTAAATGAATAACTACACTTTACCCCGTAATGTGTCTGCATGTTCTTAATTTGTTTTTATTCGCCTCAATTCAAATTCAGGCATACTTATAAGGCAGCAAAGGAATATGTGCATTGTTTTGAATTCCTTAATCCGTAATACTGCGAATTTTGCAAGTCAAATGAAAATGAAAATTTGAAACACCACGCAGCACGCCTGGATGCATTAACAATGTAATTAAAAGTATAAGGCATTTTTCTTCTCGGCTCCGTTTTTCTTGCTTCGCATAAACGCTCGCTCCGTGGTAGAGGCTCCGGTATACGAGGTGTAAGGTGTAAACGTCCAATTGAATTTTAATCTTTCGTACTTTTCTACGTTTTACAAATTTTCTGCTATTACTTCATGCTTCGTTGGTTCATTTACTAGCATCATTGACTATTGCATTTTCATCTAACCACATGTTTGATACATTGTTCTTTATTATTTTCTGCGTTATTGCGTAAAGGAAGAAGAATAGATCAATCTCTCATAGATTTTTACTTGCAACTGTTTTGTTATTTGTGGCTACCGTCTACAAACATCCCCCCTCAGGCTACTACCACTTCCTTCATAATATCTTTTTCCATACTTCGACAGGTGTTTTCTTCAGAAACCTTCCATTATTTCATTCTGACTCTGTGGGGATCTCCGTGCTCAAATTAGCTGACATAACTAAGGAAAACCATTGCAGCATGTCGCGCTATACACTTACATCTCTAGGACGGTCATGTGTATGTATTTATTCCTTAACTATCTATACTTTAAAGAATCGGGCCTTTAGAGAATCTAGAAGAACCTTGGTAGGGGACAAAATAATTATCAACTTGAGGACCCATAAGAAAGGTCCAAAATTGCCAAATGGTTCACCACAAATATATTAATTACGAGAGATTTTTTAAACCTTTTTGGAACTTTCCAAACCTACTATATTCACAATAGCTTTTATTTTCCTTAAATTATTTTATATATGGAGGAAATGTTTACACTGACATTAATTATATTATAATTTTAATTATTCTATAATTTCAATCTAATTTAGGACCTACTTTACATTTAATTTGAAATCAGTTATACTTCTTGAAGATATTGCGACAATATTATGAAAACCCAAATTTATACACATACACAGAATATATTGAATAGAATTGTAATAAAATTTATTGGAATAAAGGAGAATATTTAAAATTAATTCTATCTCTTCCTTTCTATTCATTACTTTCCAGTCTATCTGCGATTTTGATAAATTTTCACTCAGAAACATTTACTTCACATAAAGAAATTTATATAATACCACAAATTTACTAGATTGTATAATCAATGAAGATCCCTTTGCCAAAATTACGAAACTATTTTAATTACAAGAAATTTCATGCTGTCAAATACCAATAGATATCTAAAAGTAAAGACTTCCGCTTGAATTTCTAGCATCATTTTCCCAACAAACCTGTAAGAATCTCGAGGAGCAGAGTGGAAAATCCGGAGGTGATTTATACTTCTCTCACGCCTGCATCCCACTAATGAACTTACCCACCCAGTTCGGACTTAATTTCAATAACTTTAATTAAAATAATTTATCAGCGGACGGTTTGGGCGACCGTGCGATTTAATTTCATCCTTTTGTCCTTCCCTGTGCGCTGCGTTGGCATTAGGCAAGATTAATTGCCTGCCATATTTGGATTTGGACAGTTTGAAAGAAGGTTTAATGAAATTCATACCAGTTTTTCGGAAATATATCAACATTCACCAGTTGTCCACGCTAGGCGAAGAAGTGGCGCGGCGTCCGGAAATGAAAACAGGCGTCGGAAACAAATGTAATTATTTCTATTTTATTTCATTTTTCAGTAAGTGTGCCATGGGTTGGAGATTAGGTTAAATGCAGCGCGTGACGTAAATAAATACAAGTTTGCATTCGGGTGTCGTAAATTACACGTTGCCGGCGCCTCGACCAAGCGTTCAAAGGTTTAAATTGTTCCCGCACACGTTTGTGTGTCGACCTGCCTGCCACGGTTCGTACCGCTGTAAAAGGATATTGGACGGCAAAATTGGCGTCCCGGGTCCTCATTTATATTTCAACAACATTGTTGCAGATAATCGCCAATTTATTTTTCCCTTTTTTTCGCCACACCAAATGAGACAACAATAAAAAACACGTCTATTTTTTTAAGCTCACGGCTCCCGGCATCGGTTTCCTTTCGTCCTTCTTCTATTAGAGAAAGATTTTATGCTCTAGCATGTAAAGAAAGCTGTATAACAAAACGAGAGACCTGAAAAATGTAGGTGTATCCCTTTCTATTCCCTTTCTTACAATGCAATCATTATTTCCGAAAATCCGAACAAGTATCACCGGGACAAATTGCTTTAATCTTATTGTGGAACACCTGAGCTTGTTATAGTTTTACCTTTTTTGTAAGCCATAGAAAGCGCTGACTTGACTTACCTGATTCTTTTATACAAAGTTTTACGCATAATATCAGGAAGGAACTGCTGCTGCTGATGCACTCGCAAGTTTTCCGCTCCAATTTGAAAATGAAAAGTTTCATACCTTCCGTTGGGGGGTGCTTTTTCCGAAAACACACTAGGTTTTTTACTCGTTGGCACTAAATTTCCGACTCGTCGAACTCGGCGGGCGGCGGCAGAAAAAAGCGGTGAAAGTTTCTTGAAAAGACGACGGGCGCACGGACATCGGTGCCCGGCGCATTCACCATCACTTTTGCCAACCGTATCGGATGCCTTGGTTTTCATATCAAATTTTCTCATATTTCAATGCGAGCTGTCAAGGCGTGTAAGTATGGATTGCTTTCATGAAACTTAAAATAGCTTACAGCGCGAGAATAATGGAAGTGCGGAATGTTACGTTTCGCGTGGAAAATCTCGCAAAAGGGTTGCGCTAAACTTTTGGAACTCGATGTTATCGCATGTTTTATTCGGTATCCAGCCGGTGGTGTTCAGCTATCAATATTTACGCATTCATCAAAGTTTCAAGTTGCCTTTTATTAGGCAAGTTCTGTCATAGTTTAATTTATTTAAGCTTAAGTATAGTTTAACCCAACTATGCCAACAAAAAAATGTAGATTTCTTCGCACCAATTAATCATTTGTTGCGAACCGACCGTTCAGCTCACAACATCAACCTTTGACGAAAACGCCAATTCATTGCGCTGCGGAGAGAAGTACACACGTCCAAGTATGGCTTGTGACTAACTTTATTTACACAAATTTACAATTACATTGGCTTGGGTCAACACACCTATCATGCTTTCCCCCACAATCTTCCACCTCTCAAACCTACCCTGTACCAATCCGAGTACACTCCGCCTACCACTCTCTCTCTCTCTTAAGACCTACAAGGTGTGCCACTAAACGCTACCCTTAGGCAGAGTTTCGCTAAAACATCTGCGACGCACATTTCGCCACTCTTAAGACTAGTCGGCCGATCTGCGGGAGGTCGTTAAAGATAAGATGGTACCACCGGACGTGCCCAAACAATTCAACATCGGATCGGCTACGCTTTCCAAGACCACCTAAACGGCCAAAATGTGCACATCGTAAAATATCTTTCAATTGTAGTCTTGACCTTCATAAAAGCTTGAAAAATATTCAACGACCGTGCATAACGGTTCCCAACATCTTAATTAATAAATTTGGTAAACTACAAACAGAGAAAACAATTTGCTGATTGAATTGTTAGTGACTGACAAGTGGAATTGTTGTGTATCTTTGCTCGAGAAGGGAGCTTACGGTTAGGCGGCGGTGGGTGAAGGTTTGCTCTCAGTTGCACAAAGCGTGAGCAAATGAGGGCCATAGTTGCACACAGCTGTGCCCAACAATGCGCTCGGTTTGAGTATTACAGTGTCCAGTATTACTTTGCTGCGTCAACTCAGTTACCGACCAGCAAACGCTCATCATGTCTTCTAGCTGTGTGCATTACTCCCGGAGTGCAATTCTCTTTGTGTGCTAAATGTTGGCCGTACTGGGTCCCACTCCAAACGTCGCGGATGTGCAAGTGCAAGTTTATTTGCTAATTTCAACTAGTTTACATTTAAATGTAGTTTCCATTAGTATAAATGACATTAAGTAAAGTTAAAATCATAGCAAATAAAAAATATAATTTTTACCTTAAAATATTCAATACAATGGTAATTGTGGGTTTATTTAACTTCATATATTAATTTAAACATGTTAATTTTAGGCAATTATATAAATTTGTTAGAAAGTGAGGGATTTCGTGATAAAATTCTGTATTAACTATATATTTGTAGATTTGTCGGATATAAACATAAACGAGAGTTTTCTTTCATTTTCTGTTTCCTGCATTCTGTGGATGCATCATTGGATCATTTAACAACTCACAAGGTTATTCTGTTTTAATATTCTATTTCAATATGAATACTGTATCGCTGATATTTAGTTTTAGTATTAACATTTACATGTTCGCTGGAAAGCAGCTCTTGGGAAACGTGCATGCTCATTGTTTAATGTATACTTATTTTTCAAATTTAACGAGGGTTTCGGGAAATTGGAGATACTTAGATGTTAAGGCAATTTTCGGGATTTAGAAGAATTTTAAGGTTTATACTGGTTTAGCATTTAAGAGACTTATGCAATGTTAAGAAGTTTTTGTATAGCACTCTTGTCTGTTTTGTGGTACGCACATTTGGTGAAAGAATTTTCAAGTTAATCGGTTGTTAACAGGTCTTTGAGAAAAATGTTATCGCAAAATGTTTTGATTAATTAATTAATTGAAACAATGAATAACTGTTACGGTTACCTTTTCGCCATTTCTTTTAATTTTTAGTTGAAACTTGCCTTAGATACTTTTATGGTAAAACACTTTAAGACTGTTTGCTTTTTGAACTCTAGTGGGTATATTTCCCTTTTCCACGTCAAGAACAACATGTAATTCAAATGTAACTGTTATTTTGTTTATAATTAAATAATTACATCTGACAACTGAATACTCCAATTCACTCACTGTCCATTAAATTTTCGAGTACTTTGAAATGATAAGAATTCATAACATAAATGCTAGCAGAATTTTTTTTGTGCTTCAAGACACATTTCCCTTTCTTTATATCATATTTTCGCCTCTGAGATTTTTGATTTCTCACCCAAAGATGTTGTCATCATGCACGCCACAGATGCAAATATACAAATACACATACAAGAAATATAAGATATGATTACATGAAACAAGTTCGTGGAGTGATGGTAGCAGTGTTAGAAAGGGACACAGAAGGAAAAATGTCAAGCGTCCCCGGATTTTCTTCCGCCCGCGGGAGATGAGCGCGCTCAGATAGACCCCAAACGCCGTGGGGCGTTAATAAATCAACTGACGAGAGCTGAAAGCTGTGCTTTAGAGGTGACACCCAACGTTAGCAATGGATGATTGTGTCAGTGTGTGTGTGTGTGTGTGTGTGTGTGTGTGGATGCCCATCGTGCATGTAGTTTCGGTGGAGGCGGCAACGCGTTAGTGCCAGGCGTCAGGAGGCGGCGGATGTTCAGGTCGCGTCCTAATTCCGCGGAGTTTTGATGAGCTTCCGATATGCTCCGAATCTCTAGCAAATTACCATTCAGCAGCGGCGGCTATAAGCTTTTTAGCCGGCTGACAAATGCAGAGCTGCGATGGGCGGTAATGCAGTGAGATGGTGAGGCAGCAGCGGCGGCAGCACACGTCAAAACGACGAAAGAGAAAAGCTCGCGCCACCGCTCCAGCACAAAATCATTTCCATTCGCCGTGTCCCATATCAACGGGCTGCAATGCATCACACTATCTTTTCACTCGCAAAACCACCTCCGCCCCACATCCTCTCCACCTACACCCCCTCGACATCGTACATCCAGCAGCGCCAACGAGTTGATGGAATTTTAAACACAAATTGCCAATTTATGCCCCGGCGAAAGTTGGCAAATCTTTTAATCCACACATAAAAACAAATAAAACATAAAAATGTCGCTATAAAATATTTCGCTTAATAATATTTATTAATCCAAAAATGGCATTAAACTTATACGAGGCAAATTTGCGAAATATTTTATATGAATATCGGTGTGAAAATATGAAAATGAATCTGAAATAGGTTTTTTGTCATGCATACAGATTTTTCCATTAACTGCTTTAATATTCTTTGGCGTCAGAGCTGATGGTGGAGGTGCCTGGCATTTTTCACTCTAACGTGTACAGTTAAAGCACGTGCGCCGCATATGGGGTGACGGAAGGGGTGAGGAGGGTGGTGGTTGGTTTTTATTAAATTTTAGTAACTGTCGGGGCGGCATGCATTGTATGTCTGCATCTGACTTTGTAATTGCAATCATCTCGTACACGGGCTAGCAGTGAATAAAATTTAATTTAGTATATCCTATGCAGTTCTGCATTGAAAATCTACCTTTTATACCATCAAAGTCAACACGCGTGTACTGGATACATAACTAGCTGAAATTTAATGGCATAGCATAGCGTAGTAAATTTTATACTTTAAACAGTTAAATATCATTCATATCATACACCGCCAAGACTTGCTGAAATGGCTTTACTAGACCTCCGTGCTACACTTTCCGCTAGAACTCTCAACATGCAATTAATAGATCGCATAAATTCCAAACTTGGTAATCACCCAAAACCTATTTAAATATAATAAACTCAGGTTAATTTTAAATTTGTTAATTTGTTTTCAGTTTTGAGGTTTACTGAATGGTTTATTTTTAGCGGTTCTGCGGTTTCGCAATTTAGTAGCGTGGGTTTGATGATTGCAATGTTTGTTTAATTCGAGCAAATAGTACGAAGTTAAAATACATTACCTAGCCAACAATTACATGTTTATCAATAACTCAGAAATATTGAAATGGAATATGCTTATAAGTGTAATAAACGAGTATCAGATACATCTGAAAATCTGCAGTTTT